>JACWIL010000016.1:355276-367052 GCA_018132145.1 Boehmeria nivea var. tenacissima | reverse complement strand
TCAGACAGAAAGAAGGAATCATTTTTTTCGAAAAACAAATTCAAAAGAAAAATATAGACAAGAATCCATAACATAGAATCCTAAATCAAAAAAAAACTCCAAAATCAGATAAATTGTTTTAATAATAAAAAAATGTTAGAAGGAGCCAAATTCATAGGTGCGAAAATCAGAAATGTCTTTAGTTCCTTAATTCAGTCAGTAGCTCGAAATCCGGCATTGGCAGGCTTATTCCTTTTTTTTGTAAGGTTGATTACGTGTATTTTAGTGTCTTGTCTCTTTGGCTGCATTGAAAGCTCTGTGGTCCTGTGTCAACCCCCGAAAATGGAAGCGGGGTTCGGGGCGGCATGGGAGGAGTTGCAGTCCCAGGCGAATGAAATTATCCGCCAATGTACCTTGGCACAGGAACAAGGGCGTCTGGGAGACGCACTAAATCTACAAGAGCAAGCTGAACGAAAGCTTGCTCAGATGGAGGCTTTAACAGAGCGCCAACAGGCTCTTTCCAGCCAGGCGGAAAGGGCTACCGAAAGGTACCGCCTGGAATCAGCCCGTCTTTCCGCCGAAGAGGAGCGGCTGCGACAGAGCAACGCGGAACTCGAAGCTCTTAACGGGGGGGTGAAGGAAAGACTGGAGGCTCTCCAAGGCCGAGGGAGGGAGAAATAGGCATTGCCTTGTTCGCCTTAATGATGGCATTTCTGATCTTATTTGTCTTTTGATAGGGGCTAGACACCAAGCTGCATAGTCCTCTTCCGAAAATGAAATACGAACAACCGCGCTGGTCGGAATAGATCGACTTTCATGCTAGTTCTTGCTCCAGCATGAAAGTTCCATTTCAGGGAAAGGACGACGTACCATGATACTTTCTGTTTTGTCGAGCCCTGCTTTGGTCTCTGGTTTGATGGTTGCACGTGCTAAAAATCCGGTACATTCCGTTTTGTTTTCCATTTCAGTCTTTCGCGACACTTCAGGTTTACTTCTTTTGTTAGGTCTCGACTTCTTCGCTATGATCTTCCCAGTAGTTCATATAGGAGCTATAGCCGTTTCATTCCTTTTCGTTGTTATGATGTTCCATATTCAAATAGCGGAGATTCACGAAGAAGTATTGCGCTATTTACCAGTGAGTGGTATTATTGGACTGATCTTTTGGTGGGAAATGTTCTTTATTTTAGATAATGAAACCATTCCATTACTACCAACCCAAAGAAATACGACCTCTCTGAGATATACGGTTTATGCCGGAAAGGTACGAAGTTGGACTAATTTGGAAACATTGGGCAATTTACTTTATACCTACTATTCCGTCTGGTTTTTGGTTCCTAGTCTGATTTTATTAATAGCCATGATTGGGGCTATAGTACTGACTATGCATAGGACTACTAAGGTGAAAAGACAGGAGGTATTCCGACGAAATGTTCTTGATTTTAGGAGGACTATAATGATAATAAGGAGGACGACAGACCCACTCACGATCTACTAAAGGGAAAGTAGCTTGATATTGGTTCGAATCCAATTCGTGAGCACATGGGAAATTCTTGCACCGTGGACTCTGATTCAGTAGCGGTAGCAAATCCTATGTTTAAAGCCAGGATGGATGGGCAATCAGTTTCAAGCTTGAAGGCAAGTTTCGTACGCCAGCCAAATTCTTGGATTTCGTTCCGCCCGGTGACATCTTTCCTAGTATCTGTTAATTCTACTACTTCCAATTAAAGGACTTCTTCTTCTCTATTTCTAGTAGTTTCATTGGTAGGATTTTATGGTGAGATTGAGTCTTTTGAGAAAATATCGTAGATGATGGGAAGAGAATTGGTTCTCAATCTGAAAGTGAGTCAATCCCATTCGAAAGCTAGCGACCAGTAGAGCTCTCCAGTAGTACTTTGCGGAGTCGGAGATGCCGGTAAACGTCTGGCAGAGTAGAAAAGAGAGAGAACTTTCAGAATGAGGAATCATTTGCAGGGGAGATATTGTCAACAAATTACACAGTTTTTTAAGAATCTAACTATTACTTCTCCATCCCTATCTGCTATTTCCTGGGCTTTCTTTCTGATGGAAAGCTTGAAGATTTCGAGACTTCAGATGGCCTGCGCTACTACTATTACTACGGTATGGAATTCCCCGGTGTTGGAGGAGAAATAACAGCAACTAGAAAGTTTGATTAGCCTGCTAGTCCGCGGATGGAAGCCTTTCTTTACCTTCCTAGCTCGACTGAAAAAGGGGTATATACCCTCCAAGTGAATGGAACTCTTTCAAGTAAGGTACGTTCGAACTATCCTGCTTACAGGAAGAGTTGCCTCAAGCCTTCCCGATTCGATGCCTGTAACTCGAGCTAGAGAGACTCTTTCCTCAATCCTCGGAGTCGGATCCTTACTTATTTGGCCCTGCAGTTGAGGGTTTAAATGAGAATTCTATAGCAGTTGCATCAACGGATGCTTATGAATTAGTTACAGTCGCTGTCTCGGACTAAGAGAGAAGTGGAATCTGACTCTGAGAGCCCAACACGAGTCAATCCTCTGTAATTGTTGAATGTCATCCATAGGGAGTCCTCTCGTCTTGTACATTAAGGTTTTGCTTAGATAAGAAATCTCCTCTGTTTGTTTTCAAATGTCGGTATCTTAAGTCGTCTCCTGGGAAAGGGTGGTCTACGATCAGACTTCTGATTGCCTTTCTTTCGGGATTGGTTGTTCGAGATCTACTTCACTGGCTGATAAATGCCTTGACTAGCTCCCTGCCTCAGCTAGCACAGGGCAGACTTCAGGAGAAGTGGACTATGGAGAGAGACTCAGAGAGGGAAATTCTCATAACTGCGGGTACTCCTAGTCCCTTAACTTATTCGTGGAAAGAGGCAGATGGGAAGAGGTATTCGGACAGATAACGAAGATTTAGGCGGGCGGGGAAGAAAGACTTTCTCTTGAACCTAAACTCAAGATGATCCGATCCGTGCTTCGCCCCGCACTAGGATAAATTCTCTCTCTAAAACCGATCTGATCCACAGGTCGTTCTGCCAACCCGGAGAAGAAATCTCTGTAGTGTGCAGTCCCTAGCCTTATGGGGTGGTGAAGCAGAGCAAGCAGCCCTCGTTAAGATAGGAATATCTATTAAAAAGAGAAAAAGACGCTATTTTCATTCAACTGTGCTTGAAAGAGAGAGGATATAAGGTAAGCCCCAATTCCACTGAAAGATTCAATTCAGTCAGCTTGGCTTTTTCTCTAGTTTGCCTTTTTTTTGTCTACCTTCTTTAGTCAATGTCGCATTTCGAGTGCTTGGTTAGATCTCCTAATGTAATGAACGAGAAGATGCGGTGAATCAATCAGTATTAGCTAAGGAAAGCATTCTAATTCTGGGGAAGAGAGGAAATCTGTCTTTATAGGATTTTTTTTTTATAGGGATGCTTACTAAGCCTTTGTTTGAAGGACCGGTCTGAAAGTGCAAGACTAGCTGGACCCGGACTGACTAATCGCTAAGAGCTCACCCCGAGTGGGATAACTCTAAGTACGGCATTCAGTAAGAAGTAAGCCAAGTTCAGTGATCCTCGAGAATGAACTATCAGGCCTAAAGCCTAGACTAGGAGGAAAGAACTGATGACTCGCATCCCCTTAATCTGAAACTCTCACAAGAAGGATGGAAAGTCGTGGAATTGATTGAAGTTAGCCAAGTTCTCTTAGCCGTTACGTTAGGGTGACTCGAGAAAGCTTGAAAGGGAATTCCGAGAGCCCTTAAGCTTCAAGCTATCCGGCTTCAAGCCGTGAAGGAGGAATCCGAGTTGCATCCTAAAAGAAGGAAGATCGTTCATCAGCGCTTTCAGTAACTAAGAGGAAGCCAGGTGCGTAATCCAGCTCATCCCCTCCTGTCTTGCCTTGAAAGGGAGTTTCCTTTCAGTTCTCCTTTAAGGTTCTCCTCGGTAATTCAACTAGTTAGCTGGGACAGATTCCACTGTCAAACTCAAAGATTCAATTAAGTAAGCTTGGCTTTGGCATTTCCTCGCTCAATCTCATATCAGTCAGTCTACTTGCCCGAAGCTACTGCCTTAGATCAGATGCTGAGAAGAAGGGGATAGCTATCATACCTTAAGGCAAGAAAGCTAGGATGGAAGTCGTTTGCCGGGTATCTGTTAATTTGTGAAAAAAAAGGCTACGCTCCTGAATGACTTCGCCCGGTCCTACCGAGAAAAGATCTCATGCCGATATTAGGAATAGGAGGCTTTTGTCGATTGTTTTCATTTCCGTCTTAGCCGTGGAAGTAAGAAATCCTATCCCTTCCAGCTCTCATCCTAGGTTAGCATTTTCTGGAATAGTAATAGTCTCAAGTAGAAGTCTTTGAGGGCGGGAGGCCTGGGTAGAAGGGCAGTTTCCGGATATGAGGATTCACCTCTGAAACTCGAAAGAGGGTCCTACCCTACGCCCGCACCAACAACAAGAATCGCCTGAGCCAATTAGCTGTTGCCGACTGTGCTTCACTCCACCTCGCTTTCGACCTTAGCTCCTATGCTTGCTGCCGACCCTTACACCATAAACAGAATACCAGTTTCCGACCAGACAGAAGAAGCAACTAGAGTGGATTTCTTTGTTGGACCGACAGACCGATCAAGACCAGTTGCGAGCAATAGCGTCTTATACTTTCCCAAAGACCAATACACAAGCGATTCGCCATAGTCTAATCGATTGAGGAGAACAGCCAATGACCGAGCTTGAGATGGAAATAAAGAGAATATTTTGAATATATTCTTCCTTTTATCTCCGCAGAAGGCCGGATTGATGCTTATTATCAATCCTTGTGGGAGCTTATACGGGAGCCCCTATGCGATGGCTTTAACACGCCCTCCCTCTTATAAGGAGAAATGCCCATACTATTGAACTATAGCCCCCTTTACGAGATGAACTCAACAGAGAAGAGGGGAGGGAAACATATTTATTTATTGTTTACAAAAAATAGAGAAAGCTATTAATTAACCTATGGATTTCCCTCGCTTAACAGAAAGATGAACTGGAACAAAGCGAGCAGGGCTTCTCGTCAGACGGCGATTGATGATCTTCACGTCGCTAGAGCTGAACGGATGAGTCTGAATACCGAGGCTAACGCTGCTGAGACGGCATCCAAGAGAGCTGATCTTGAGAAGGCTCGGGAGGCTTAGAGGGAATAGGGGCGGCTTAAGTAAGAATCGATTTGCTAGCTTTAGCGGTTGAGTCTCTCCCCGAAGGGTCTAGCTCCGCCTTCGGCTCTAGCGAGTATCCGTATCGATGAGTTATAGCTCTTATCTTAATTTAATATATGCCTTTATGCGATCAGAGTGTAAAGCTTTCAGGCAGCAAGGCGGATCACATTATTCATATATACATATATATATAGAAAAGTTTTCTCTTTAAGGGCTTGCTACCGCCTATTAGAGTAAGGGGGCAGCAAACGAAGGAGCAAGTGGAGGCGACCGATACGGGAACACTTCCAGAAGTGAGCTACGGGCTATTCACTCTAAAATCTGTTTATCCCGAAGCTGCCTTTCTATAGAAGAACCTTGAGCTTCTCACTAAGACTTTCTTTCTTTGAGCTTAACCTTCTCACTAGTAGATAGATATTCGAACTACTGAAGTTGCTAACAACCCCGTTCTTGAGTTCTATCCTAGAGTTCGCTACGGACTATCTGATGAGCTACTAAGTATGAACTTAGGACAGCTAACACCGTTACGTGAGTGGCTCACTACTTCATCTTTCCACTACTTCACCTGCTAACAACCTGACTTTCGTAGACTTCTTGTAGTTCTCTTTCCCCGCCTATCGTTGAAGTTTATCTTCCCGCCATTCCTTTATATCGATTTGAGTTCTGTTGTCCGTTTGGTTGAAACGAATTGTCTTTCCTTGGCATGGCACCTTGCTTTCGCACTTGGCCCTGAGCCGCGATAACTACCCGCCTATAGAGCAATTAATTGCATTACCTGAAGAAGCTTTCACCGGTATTTCAGACTCTCTGAAGCGCACTACGGACTCTCGTTCTTGACTAGTTCACCCGCCTTTCACCCCTTATAATAGAATAGATTCTAGCTATTTTTCTCCGAGCTCCTACGAGGGATTGATCGTCCTGCTTTCTTTCCCCCATTTCCCGTTCAAGCGGTAGTTACGACCGGGGGAGCTTGGCTAAGCAGGTTAAAGGCCGGAACACCAACCGATACGCCGAGGTCATCCTTGGTTCGTTCTTTTTAACATATCTTTCTATTCTTTCTAATGTAATGCTCTCAGTCACCTCGTACTACCCTCCGTTGCGCATCCTGTGTAACATCAAGGAAATGGAAGGCTCATACTACCGCGGCGGGAGGTCGTCTCCCAACACATTCTCCCTATAGTGGATCTGCCACCGATCGAGGCATATCTATTGGGGATGGTCACGTCAGCGGCGGCAAGTGGATCATTCATGCGCAGACTTAAAAAGAATGATGACCCTTTGTTACCGACCTGAAAACCTTGACTGGTGTTTTAGGTCTCCTTATCCAACAGGACATTTTCATCTTGCTTTAGAGGCCCGAATGCTCATCATTCTTGCCTTCTTTATATCGAGGGATGAGGAACCGGATTATCCTGCTTTCCCTAGACCTATGTAGTGAGTCGTGTAGGTGGCGTGTTGCAATTAGGACCATACATTGGGCGAGTTTTCCCCTCATCGCTAGCCAGAACGGAATGGACATAGTTGCGATCAATTACGAGAGCTCGCCCGGCAATGGCATCTCTTTTCTTCCTCACCTCCCGATTCTCCTGCTACTGCTCTAGCTCCTCGAGAAGGAAGAAACTACGGCTCGAAAGCTGCAAGCGGTTCGCGGGAGGGGTATAGGTCTCGATCACGTGTGAGGTATGAATCTCTACTACAATCATAAGGAGGAACTCGGTATGGGTCTACTAGTCATAGGTTGATATGCTGTTAACTCTACCGGAGATAGGTATGGAAGCCACTATGAGTATATATCCAGGTATGCTTCTAGATAAGGAACTGAACCTCACGCCATAAACGGAATCCCTATCATGAGCGCGGGCATAATCAACTGGATCTACTGGGTCTATTGTACAGGGAAAGCCATCACTTGTCTCTTGATATGGAAGGTATGCTACTACCACTTCTACCGCTTCTGGATCAACAACTGACTCAACCGTATCTACTAGTTCAGTACCAGTCCTTTCTTTATTTAAAAAAAGGTTATGCCGGTACTGATGCTACCATTGGTGCTTTGCCTCCCCCACTACAGGAGGTACCCCAGATAAGCTACTGAAGCCACTACTCGTGCTAGTTAATCCATAATGAAAGCACGAGTGCTAAAGAATTTGCCGCTAGCTCTATTAATGATGCTATAGGTTACAGATCTAGTACGATATGCCGCTACCCCTATAACGTAAGGGCTTTGAAGCCCCTTTTCTTTCAGAACCTGTAGTTTCAGCCTCTTCTTCTATAGTTGATGGTCTTTCTCTTCCTTCCTCCTCAGGGCTGATTAAGCCTTCCTTGGTTCAATCTTTTCTCGTAGGCTGCCCATTCCCCGCCCAGCAATTGAACTCGTAGGCGTCTTCGCAAGTAGGACCTAAGCCTTAATTGAATTGGTCAGCAGAATCTTCCGAAACGGATACTAGAGCCCCAGCTACAGAATTTACTGGCATAGAACCTGACGTTGAATCTGGAACAGCTCCTCTATTACATAGACCCTTCGGATCCTGTACTCTCCTTCGCTTCGGACCCTCAACTGCAGTTCAATTGCTGGGAAAGGCAAGATAGGGGCCTAGGAGGTAACCTCTTTCTATGACCTGTCAAGTCCCCGGGCTAAGAATCTGAACCCTTGCCAACTGAAGTAAGAGTCTCAGTTTACTAGTTTTTTTTCCTAGTAAGGGAAATGAAAGACTAGAAATACTAGCTTCCGGAAGCAGAAAGCTTTCATTTGTACTATCAAACCAGTACTTTCTTCAGTTGAATAGTCCGAAACTGGAACTAATGAATTGACTAAAGCAACTGTTGATTGACTTTCTGCTAGGGAAAGAACAGGAAAGTATCTGTTGAGGTTCGACCAGGTTATAAAAGTACTGGCTCTTCAGTCAATGATATAGCATCAAGGATTCCAGCTGATGGTGAGGAATCTGGAAATGACTTCGATGGCAAGGGTTCAGAGTCCGATCCGGGAAATAGAGAGACCGACTATTAGTCTTTTCATTCACTGCTGCTGATAGAAGTCCTTCTTTCCGCTTCTAAACCTGTACTTTCATTGACTTCAGATGGCACATAGGATTTATGTCGTCTATTGAACAGCTGATATTGGTCTTACTTGCAACTCACCAGACTCGGTCGGTCATGGGGTAGAGAAAGGAAGATGTATGGAATGCTCTCGGGCATTGATTGAGGAAGTAGGCCTTCGGGTAACTAGAGATAACCTGCGACGCTTGGAAGCAGATTCTTTCTACTGCTCGCCTTGAGCTTTGTTCGGTACATACTATTCGGACTGACTACTTTCCTATTTCTTTCTATTGGAAGACGGGAGCGTCTAGCCATTGAATAAGGCATTTAGCAGAGCTGGCGGAATTAGCAAGACCGTTCTGCAGGAGTACCGGCTTGAGAACCGGACTGAACAGGGACGTTATCAGGAGTGGCTTACTGCTCACCAAAGTGAAATAGCGTTGACACTGAAAGCGGGCTCTAGAGCACTGCGACATTGGTGCGCGGTAAATAAGATGGCACGACGATCTATATGGAAGGGCAACAAGACTGGCTCGGGAACCTCCCTTTTGGAGGCCTTGATAGCTCGAGCGAGGCCGTATTTCCCTTTCTACAGTACTTGAAGCCTAAACAGCAACTAAAGGAAATGAAAGTTGAAATGAAACTACTGGAAACTATAGTTATGGTTCCGAAAATAAGGCATCCGTCTGGCTTTAACCGTAGATGAGAAAAGGTGTGTGTAAGAGGTGTCTGTCGTCTAAGTAGGTCTGTTAGGAGAAAAAGCAAACTACAGGTAATTCACTAGAAGAACAGAATTCTCATTAAATGAAGATGGAAATGAAAAGTAAGTCACTTCTCTAGCTGAAAGCTTACAATCTTCAAGAGAGGAAATAGGCATGAAACTCTTATAGTCTTAGTTGCAAAAAAACAGGAAATTCGAACAATGAAATAGCTCTACTAGCAGTATTAGTAGATCGAGTAGCAGAACTGGAAATTCATTAGTTACAGTTTCGGGTGTAAATGAAACTCCAGCTTCTGTCAATAATGCAGTAAATGCCGCTATCACTTCTCTCTTCAAGTAAGATCTTCTTTCTTCTTCTAGAAGACAGAACAGCAGGGAAGCTAAATCCCTACTTTAGTTACCTTTTTAGCTAGATTGGTAAAGACAACTAGGGTGATGATTCTGCTCGTAGAGCTATTGAATTGCCAGTTGTTGCATTTCCTTTCTTTGATTCTAATTCCTCTTCTTAGTCTGAGACTATCGAATTTCCAGAAGAGAAGGTGCGAAGAGCCTATCAAGGCAACCGCCTTATGGAGTTAGAAGAGGGGGACAGAAAGTGTAAAGTCTCCGTCTTCAATTGCTAGCCGGTAGACTTACAGGAAGAGGGATAGAGTTAATAGATGGGCCGTAGAAGGAAGGATAAAGACAACGAGTTCCATTGGCCAAGGCAATAACCATCTTCTGTCGAGGTTCCGAAGGTGACGCTATGAGCCATCTGAAGTAGATCTAGTTACAGGCCTCGAATCAGAAAGTACTGATTACAAAACTACTGTAAAGTCAATAGTAGAGAACAACAGTTAGAAGGAGCAGCTGAAAGGTAATTCAAATTCCACTCCTGCTCGGGAAGGTTCTATACTAGCTGAAAGTCCTGTAAATCAGAAGTTAATTCTATAGTTTCGGAAGTGAATTCTATAGCTTTTTTTTCTGCTTTACCTGCGTCAACGGAAGGAAAGCTGTTTGAAAGAACAGGAAATTCAATAGTTGTTCCAACTACTGTTTATTCAATCTCGAGGAACAATAGAAGAGCAATAACAGCTACTAGAGCTACTATTTCATTTTAAGTCAAAAGGTGAAAGTCTCAACTAGGAACTCTTACTATTGACTTTCTGCTATTTCATTTGAGGTAGGAGTCTTTCCTTTCTTTTCTGCTTAATCAGTTAACATTACTATCATTTCAAGTGTTTAAAGAGTTGTTTCGGACTCCTCTGAAGAGGGAGAATTTACAGTTGTTGAAAGAGAAACTATTGAATTTACTGTATTTGATGCTTACGTTTATGATTCCGATTCTAAGTCCGCTTCAAAGCCTGTTGATGTCAAGGGATAGCTCTAGTTTCATTTCCAGCTACTTCAGAGGCAGAATTGACAGCAACTACTGGAACTGCAACTAATAAGACAGCTACTAGAGCTACTATTGAATTTCATTTCCTTTACAAGATGCTATTGAATTGACTGTTCTTTCTGCTACTTCAAAGCCTGTTGATGTAAAGGGTTCTGAGTCCGATTCAGAGTCATCTGTAGATTCATAGTCCGAAACTAAGTCATTTACTTGACAAGATGCTACTATAACAGCAGGAACTGCTATTGAATTGACTTCCGTTTCTTCTTCAACTAATACAGCAAAAGCAGGAACTGAGTCCGATACCGCAGCCAAATCTCTTGACTTTGAGTCCGATCCTGGAACTAAATCAATTGTTTCATTGCCTTCTGATGGCACAACAGCCGCTACTGTAGCCGTTTCATTACCTGTTGGTGGTAAGGGTTCTTCTTAGTCCAATACTGTAACAGCAACTCGACCTCCTGCCCTAGTATGCAGGTTCTTCTGTAGATTCCGCTACTGCTATTGAAGTGAATGAATTGACTGCTGCGGCTATAAATCTATCATTTTCAGCCTGAGCAGATGCGTCACCTTTTCCTGCTGTTTCTGCGGGAGAAATGCCTTTATTTGAAGATTCATCTGCCTCTCCTGCTATGGAAGTGCCTGTAACAAGATCTACTATATCATTTAGAGCAACTATTTAATAAGATTCCGTTAATGAGGGCTACTCTAGTAGCTTCATTCTGAACCGCTGTGGTAAGCTGATTACGATTCTTTCGCCGGCAAGAGCCGATGTCAAGGGTTCATGCCCAGGATACTAGTGAAGAATAAGGAATGCTTGAACTAGTAGTTCCATTGGCCTTCTACGGCTATAGAATTCATAGGTAACCTATAGAAAAGAAGCTGGTAGGGAATGGGCGAGAGAAGCATCCCTTTCTGCCTCAGCGCAGGGAAAAAGCGTACTCTGTTAGTAGCCTGTATGTCGGAAGGTGGTTATGAGTCCCTTGAACCTCTTGTGGTGAAGGTCGGAGTAGTGGACAGGGGAAGAGGTCGGAGTAGCTCTTGGGAATCTTTCTGAGTACTTGGTGGGCTCGGAACCTACTAATCTCCTACTAGATCGAATGAATTTCCATTCACTGCTACTGCTAGAGCCTTTCTAGCTTCTGCTATTGGTTTTGATTTATCGTGTTGATGAAACCTTTCAAGGCTGAGTTCATCTTTCCTTTGGAACCTTTCACCTGTTGTAGAGCCAGCCGAACAATCTTCCGTTGATGCTTCTGAGAAGCTATCCTCTTCTTCGGCCGTAGATGCCTTATACTCAAAGCTGGATACTGCGACTATATTAGGGGATTCACTCTCATTCTCAACCGTTAAGGTCGGTCTTTTCCTTCCTGGCCTACTTTCGAGACAAAGCATTTCAATTAGCCCTTCAACTAGCAAGACTATCGGTGCCTCTTGTTTCAGATTCCGATCCAGCTCTTTTTGCTTCGATTGATTGTCCAATTCCTTGCTGAGTGAA
>JACWIL010000016.1:340276-347776 GCA_018132145.1 Boehmeria nivea var. tenacissima | reverse complement strand
CCCATACTGTCACAGCCCAATCCGCGAAGTTCCATCTTTGAAGCCTGTAACTGAGTGCGAAAACAAAGCATGCGTTGTACGGAATACCTGGGAGTACTACGGGCGTTTAGCTGCCCTTAATGGATAAGCATAAGGAGGTGGGTGAAAGAGCTCCTATATTGAATTGAGGAGGGCGTTAGCGAAGAGCTGTGATGTATATTCGCAGGGAAAGGGCCCGTAAAGAGAGAGTGTTCTTTCGCTGCTTTGGCGAAATGCTTGACTTCGGAAGCCTGTAACTATTAGTATAAGCCGACACCATATATAAGCACCTTCGGCGCCTTTAGTTGCTGTTTAGGCAATTCAAAGTAAACTCTAGTAGCAGTTAAGGAAAAAAGAATCGGAATAGGAAAGCCCAGATGACGCATCAAAGGCAGTAAATGATATAGGTTTATCTACTACTGGAACTGAGTCCTCTCCTGCTATTTTCTTTCCTGGACGAGCTGTTGTTGAACTTCGGCTCAGTAAACCAATAGGAACTGAGACTAAAGCTAGAAGAGACGATACTATTCCGCGGTTGATGTAAAGCTTGAACCTCTTCTTTTATGAGGAGTAGTTTCACATGGGTAAGCTCTTAGTTACGGGAATAATGGTCTTTCTTCCAATTACGGGTAGGCCTACGGACTATGCCATTACAGCTTTAACTCCACTTACTTCAACCCTCAAGCCAAGAGAATCCTCTAACTCATACTCTACGGCCTCAGAAGGTGGGAACCTATCCCACGGAAGAGCACCTGGCCTCTTCTGTAGAACCAAGTCTCCTAGCAGCTCATGTAGCAGAAAGTACAGTAAAAGAAGGTTAAAGGCCTAAAAAAGTAGCATCTTCCCCTCCAGCCAGCCGACGAATCAAGGGAAGAGTCTGGGAATACAAAGGCTTACTCCAGAGGAGCCTCTCCAGCTGGGCAAGGCAGATATCTTTCATCCGTAGTCACACCCTTATAGTGGGTATTTCATTCAATTAAGGTTCACTGGATTGGACTTTAAGGAGTATAGATTGGAGGTATAGGTTCACAGCACATAGATAGAGTCAAAAGTCTCAGAATCGGAAGTAAATGGTTTAGCAGCTCCTCCAAGTCAAACCTTACCATTAACTACAGATGAAAGAGAAGCTCTAGCTGCGGAAGAAGGAGGATTATTCCTTCGAGGGTGAAACCTTTACATCAGAAAGTAGTGGCAGAGTGGAATAGTCCAATACTGGAACTAAAAGGATAGCTTTCAGCTACTAATAAATAATTGTAAGCTAATTCAACCTTTCCAGTATCAGAATCATCAACGGAATAAGTCAAATCAATAGTTGCTTTTCAATTAGCCTAGGGGAATTGACTGCATTATCTGCTTCTTAGTCCAAGCCTGGTACTATCTAATTTTCTGTACTTTCATATTCCTCAACAGGAAATGAACTAGTTGCGTTACTGCTACATCTACTAGTTCATTGTAAGGATGATAATCTGCTTATAGAGCTACTATAAAGACAGAATAAACTGCTTTAAAGGCTTAATTAGCACTAACAGACAGATAAATGATATAGAGTGGGAGCGAGAACTCATAAGGAGATAGGAGCGAACTTAAGTTATACTATAAATAGTCAATAGTAGCTCTTCTTCTAGCTACAAGCATTCCATCCGCTGTCTTAGTAGCTGCTGGGGATGTAAATGACAGATTTCCGGTTGCTGGATCGCACTCAAAGGCAATAGTGTCATTAGGTTTACCGGCCGTCTCGGAATATGAAGAGGAATCAACAACTACAGGCTTAGAAGCTGCCTTCGAGGGCTATTCCATAGATTCTGTAGCGGATTATCCTGGCTAAGAAGGCAATTAAACAGTATAGGCGGAAACCTTTACAGATACTCTGTCAATTCTTTATTAGTAGCCGAATGATTAGTAGTTTACAACAGGGTTCGAAGAAGAAGGTTATAAAAGACCTGGTCGGGATCGGATGATTCCACAACAATCTTTCTAGTATACGCTGGAACTCCATGTGAAAGTACGGGCTCTATAGGAGCGGTATCATCGCACTAAGAAGAGGAATCCCCACCTTCTGAGTCAAATACTGGAACTCTTCCCGAGACTCCTTCGTCTTAGCCTTCCCCGCCGTTGTAAATGCCTCATTTGAAGTTCGCAGAAGAGAGTTAATAGAACCATCTCACATTACTTATGTAATTTCGTATGAAGCTAGCTGATCAACAGCATCATATGGAAAGGTTTGGCTCTCTGCTTCGAAGCCTGTTCTTGAATATGCCTCTTCCCTGTCTGAGTCCGAGACTAAACCAGATGATGGCAAGGTTTAGGTCGGAGTACGATCCCGCTACTATAACTAATTCATTTGCTGCCTCAACCGATCTAGATACTAGGGAAAGAACTCGTACAGCTTCCCGGAAGGTTTAGTAGCTGTTCCGGACAAAGGGTTCGCCCTATCCTGCAGTTCGTTCAATAGCCGTAGAAGTTTTATTGAAAGCATTCCCTTAGCAGTGAAAAGTAAAGACTTGAAATCCCTTCCATCTGATGGCGAGGTTCCGAAGGTTTGACTATAACGCTTCAAAGAAGGAAATTCCATAGTAGTTGCGGGAGCTGTGCCATATGATGTCAATTCTATTGTTGTTGATTGGAAGAAGTACGTTCAAACAGTACCATCTCTTAATGAAAGGTATGCCGTAGTATCGGACCGGGAAGAGCCCTACTCGGTGAGGAAGCATAAACGTTTGGTTCGAAGTACTTGCAACTGCTACTATAGGTGCCGAAACTCTTTACTTTACCGGTCTTGGAAAGGGCTAAACCAGTACTATCAGCATCCCTTTCAGCTAGTATTTCCGAGGGGACTCTTTCACCATCTGATTCCCTTTCACCTTCTGTTTCTGCCTCTTCTTCTTTTCACCTGTAGTTTATGATTCAGATTCTTAGTGCGACTACTATAGTAGACTATATATGGCTATTTTAGTGTCCTAGTAACTGCACAGGAGTCAATTCATTAATATCAGTCTCGGACTATGAAACAACTGGAAAGGTATAAGCTAGCTTAGCTACTAGGCCAGATCCGTATACTAATGCATTTGCAGTTGATTCATATCCTTCTTCGACCAGAAAGTACAGGCTTAGAACCATCTGTAACAGAATCAGCTGTCCCGGAATCATAAAGGGGATCAGAAGCGGACTAGTACACTCTTGTAGTTGCTGTACGGGTGTAAATGATAGACTTTCTGCCGCAAATTAGACTTATGATGGTACATCAGAGGGTGAATTTCCATGGGTTTCGGATGCCGATACAGATCTTCCTTCAACTGGCAAGGAATCCCCACCTACCTTCTGATGGAACTAGAGCTGCTACTATATCTATTTCATTTGCAGTGAATTTGTATTCCGAGGGAAAGATTGAATTGTAAGGATAATCCTCAC
This sequence comes from Boehmeria nivea var. tenacissima, assembly GCA_018132145.1. Lineage (NCBI taxonomy): Eukaryota > Viridiplantae > Streptophyta > Magnoliopsida > Rosales > Urticaceae > Boehmeria > Boehmeria nivea. The sequence goes on along the minus strand of JACWIL010000016.1, from coordinate 344,350 downwards.
AGTTATTGATCTTATTGTTACTACTAAAGTACCAAGGTACCTTAATCGTCATCAACCGATTATGGTGCTTCCTTGGCAAACACATCTCTGTGCTGGAGGGATGAAAAGCCTCTCCCCACGAGGGATTGAATACTCTCGATAGCGACCTAAAGATAACTTTTGCTACTATAACTGTTGTTCGCGTGGATTACCTTTCTGCTTCATTTACTAAAGCATCAGATGGAACTATCATGCCAAACCGGAGTAGAATAGCCTACTATAGGTGCCGAGACTGGACCTTTTGAAGTGACTTCCGTTGTAAACGGTTCAAAGTACGAGACTTATTCGGAATAGGCATCATAGCCGCCTACTTCTTCAGAGGTAAATACGGCAACTATAGAATTTGGAGTTCTTTCGGACTCCTCTACTTAACCTGAAGAGGGAGTGACATCTGACTCAGCAACTTATTCAATTGTTCCTGTTGAGGTGTCGGAAGTCAATGAATTAGATTCCCCAGATCTAAGTGACTAACTTTGCTGACCATTCCTTTCATTGTAAGATCGCATAACTTAAATTATCTTTCATCAATTCAGCTTCAGATACAAAAGAAAGTCATTCTAAGGCCACTAGAGCAGCTACTCGAGCGTCACCATTTACGGGGGTTTCACCTTCGGTGCCTGTAGTTGAGGCTAGAGCAAGAGGAGAATTGACAGTAGCCTTTGTAAAGGCAACATTTCCAGTCTTCCGAGTAAGTAATACAGCTACTATAACTAAAACTAATTTATTGACTTTTTGTTATAGAATTAGCAGCAGAACGAGAGAATTGACTCCCGGCTCTTGGTGGTACTCCTACGGATAGGTGGTGTATTAGATTTAGGACCATTCACTATATTTTCCAGCAAACCAGCAAAGAGGATATATAGCTCGACTGTAAGTAAGGTTCTATGCAATTTGAGACTCCGCTAACCTGCTCTGTGCTTTCTGTCGGCTCTTTTCCGAGGTCTAGTAACTCCCTTCTTCGGAGCCTGTTGATGGAGGTTCAGAGTCCGTTGATGAGGGTAAGGTTCATTCTCTTATTCCTGCCTCAACCGGTACTATAGATGCATGCCTAAAGGCTTTCACTGCAACTACTAGATAATGTCCTTACGTTCCAGCGTATACTTTAAAGAGGGAATTGCCAGGCCTCAGCTGGAAAGGAATCTGCTATTAGATTTCCGGCTTGTAAACCAGTTCATGGAGTGGGACCCCCTTCATAAGCTGTTGTTTCAACCGCTATAGTTTACTCAACATTTAGAGTTCTTTCCGAAACTGTAACAATGACTGCTTCTTTCTTAGTCCCTTTCTTTCGAATCCTCAACAGCAAGAGCAACTATATCATTTAGAGCCGAGACCGCTAAAGCTTCCCAGGGGTATGGGGTATTTATTACCTATAATATTGGCTAGAACAGAATTGACTCTGATAGAGAGCTTTCACAGCTCCTCCTGGAACTCATGAATTTAGTTCCCTAGGTTAGCTCCTGAATCAATTGAATAAGATTACGTTGGATAGGGAAAGACAGGTACTGGTACTCTAAGTCTGGAATTTACACCCTCATCGGGAAGAGAAAGTCTTTCATTTAAATCCGAGTCCTCAGCAGCAGCTATAGAATAGAGAGTGAAATTGTAAGGGGAATCGGTTACTGCTTCTAAAGCCTCTGCTATAGTGGAATCTTCCTCAGCGGATGCTATTTAATCCCCTTCCGTGGAATTGAGAGATGGTACTGTTTGAACGTACTTGTTCCAATAAATAACAATGGCAGCCTGGTCGATTGATCCTGTAGTTGAAGATGGAAAGGATTCCGCTACTAGGGAAAGAAGAGTGACTATTTCATTTCAATTACTATAAGCTATCTAATTAACTGTAGATACAGCTCCGGCTACTAAAGAGTCTCTGCTTGTTCATCTGCGAGTTCCTATTGAACAGCTGATATCACCTGGTAAAAGAGAGAGTTAAGAAGACAGACCGACAAGAGAAGTCTCCCGCTATGAGTAAGCTTACGAGAAAGAGAAGATGAAAACGTAAGATTCAAGTACAGCTGAAAGCCTTAGTGGTGAACCAGGACTAGTAGCTGTTAAGGACTAAGAAAAGGAAGATGGTTTAGCTCGAGTCTCGCACTCAAAGTAAAGAGGTTTTGCATCAAATCCAGAATATTCCCCTCCGAAGCAGTCAATTCTGTTAATCACACTACTTACAATGATATAGGAGAAGCAGTTGCTTTAGTTGCTGCCTTAGAAAAAAATCCTGGCAATAGTTGAGGATTAAGCATTAATGTTCACAGCTGGAGTGGGAACCCCTTCCGAATCAAAGTCAACAGCATCATCTGAAACGTAAGCTGAAAGTCATGTTCCGCTGAAAGGGATGGAAATTAATTAGTTCATCTAGGAGTATCGGAAACAAGAGGGGACGAAGGATTAGCATCAAGCTAAGCCTTTACAACTACTGGGTCAATGTAATTGAGGAAGCAAAAGGTTTTTTTTCCTAAATTCAATAGTAGCTCTAGTCTCAGATTATCCTTACAATTCTATAGGTTTAGAGGGAGTTCCTTATTCTGTTAATTCAATAGATATTGATGAAACTACTGGAAAGAATTCCATCTATTCAGCAGTAAGGATGGATGTCTAATCCGAAAGTACGGGATATGAAAGTAAAGAACTTTTAATTCAATAGTTGCAGTTCTAGCTCTTCTTTCTTTAGTTGCTGTAATAGTAGCAGTTAATTCTCTTACTGGCAATTCCGCCTCGAAGTCAGAAGTAGGAGCACGAACGGAGGGATAAAGAAAGAAATCGGAATACTATAAATGCCTAAATAGTAGAACTCTTCTAATAGTAGGCGGGAAATGGTCTAAGTCTAGAGTTGATTCATTTGATACTATAGTAGCAGTTGAGGACTCGGATGTCAATTCAATAGCCTATGTGGCTTCTACTAATAGATAACTCTTTCATTCCCCTGTTGTTGGAAGATCAACTAGTTATTTCCAGCTGTGAACGAAACTACTGGTTGCCTACATACCTCATCAACGTCTGGTTTAGCATCTTTGTCAACAGTATCGGAAGTAACTGAGAGCTATCTAGGGAAGTAAAGTCTATTAGAGGGTCCCAATCTCCCTATCCTTCAATTGAACCAGCTGAGCTGCTATATAAAGATTCCATCAGAAAAGGAAGCAGTAGCTTCAAGTTAAAGTCTTCCATCTGAAGTGCAATAGTATTGATAGGGATCAGGAGAAGGTGAAATAGCATATGAAACTCCCGGCTTAGAAGCTTAAAGCATGCCAACTGCTTATGAAATAGTTCCAGGATCTGTGCTGTGAAAAGAAGAAGGTTACACCCGCAAAGATACCCCGGCGAATGTACTCAACAGGGTATTCAATAGTAGATGTAGCTCTTGCTTTACTAGTATCTGTTAATTCTACTACTGGAAAATGATGAAATAGAAATAGTGACTTCAAATGAAATAAATATTGAATTTATAGTAGTAGCAGTAATAGCATCAAAGCCTTGTTGTGTCTTTGGTAATCCCATCAGAAAGTCCATGGTAATGTGTTCCCATTTCCACTCCGGAATAGGAAGCGGCTGCAACATTCCTGCTGGCTTTTGGTGGTATATCATTTTTGTGGCGCATAAAGATGCATGCTCTGTTGATTCAACAGGGGCTGCTTAAGGCGCTCAAAGGCAAGGAGGGTCTACCGCAGACCATGACCGACGACGAGAAGGAGGAGATACTAGCTAAAGCGCACAGTGCAATTCAGTTGTCACTGTCTGACGAGGTGCTGCGAGAAGTCGCGTACAAGACCTCACCGGCGAGTTTGTGGCTGAAGCTAGAAAGTTTGTACATGACCAAATCCCTCACCAACCGGCTGTATATGAAAGAGCGGCTATACACTCTTCGGATGCTAGAAGGTACACCAATCAAAGACCACCTTGATGATTTCAATAGAATCATTATGGATCTAAGGAATATTTTTGTTAACATTGAGGATGAAGATCAGGCCTTAATTTTGTTGTGCTCTTTACCTGCATCATATGAGCATTTTGTTGATACCTTACTGTATGGGAGAG
>JACWIL010000016.1:320276-335276 GCA_018132145.1 Boehmeria nivea var. tenacissima | reverse complement strand
CCTTAAGCCTAGCTGTGTTACGGAATCGTGTTCCGGTCTTTCCTTTCTTTAAATAGAAAGTCAGAATGTACTTCTGCTGTAAGAGAATGGCTTGCCGCGCCCGTCCTTGTTCTAGATCTAGAATAGAAGAATAAGCGTGGATGCCGGTCTTGAACTCCGTGAAGGCTTTACAGAGAACTAGGCTTTTCGCTTCATTGGATAAAGGCGGAGATCACTGGTTTGTAATTCCTTTCTTTGGCTGTCACTGAATTCATCCGGCATCGGCCTTTTCAAAAGCATCCTTTGATCCAGCTTTCTCTGCTTTAGGGTAACAAAACAGTCCCATGCCACACGGGCAGAAAAATGAAATGGCAACTAGACTAGTTAGTAATTTCGTACTTCTGTCGTTGGGGAGCGGAAATGGCACAGCTGCCGTTTCCGATGGAAAGGCTACTCTTGAAGAGCCTGTTCATTCATTTACGGGAGTAGCTAATGAATTTATGGTATTTCACCAGCTGTTGTAAAGGATATACCGATTGAATTCACAGCATCTGCTAGAGCAAAACCCGGAGTAGAATATACTACTAGAAAGATAGAATTGGAAGTGGATTCCCCTGCAAGGGTACGAAACGATAGCTATTCTTCCTTTGCTTTGCTACCGCCCTCCGAAAGAAGTTAATCCGTAGTAACCAAAGAAAGGGAAACTATTTGAACAAGGGCAAGCGAACCTGAAAAAAGCATTTGAACAACTCGCCTCTATTTAAGTTCATTTCTTCTTCACTCGATTCCTATTCTTTTTTTCTTTTGCAACCTCGGCTCAAAGAACTGGGTCACGGAACTCTCTGCCCTTCACCCCTTGGCTACGAAACTAGGCTGTGATCCGCATCGAGAAAGAGAAGGATAACTCTTATAGTGTTTTTATTCCATCTCGCTTAACTGACTACGATATGACTTTGCTTCGCACCTTACTCTATCACTTAGCCTTAGTGGGCCTAGCTGACCGGCACGGAAAGGAATGGAATTGATTTAAGCTTAACTCCGCTATCAGACTAGTTGCGAAGCGTTGGGATAACTAAATATGAATATGCCTCAACTAGTTGCCCAGGATGAGGCCATTGCAGCCACTAGCACGGCCAAGTCACCAACCTATGGCTCAGTGGAAGCCAAGCCGGCAGGGAGGAAGGATGATAATCCAACCAAAGGAATTAGCCACTCGTTCTATCAATAGGCGCCGTGGGTCTATGAGCTTCTGGGCCTGTACGATTTCCTGTCCTCAACAGTTCAAAACGCTTGACACTGAGAGCTTTGGTGAATATGTCGGCAAGCTGATCCTTGGATGAGATAAACTTAATTTGCAACTGCTTGCGAGCAACCTTTTGACAAACAAAGTGAAAATCCATTTCTATATGCTTCGTGCGAGCATGAAAGACCGGGTTGGCTGATAGATACGTGGCACCAAGGTTGTCACACCAAAGTATAGGAGGAGAGCGAGGTATGCCAAGCTCAGATAAGATAGATTGCATCCAACATAGTTCAGCTGTGGCTATAGCAAGACCGCGGTATTCGGCTTCAGTACTTGACTTCGAAACGGTCTTTTGTTTCCTTGAGCTCCAGGAGACAAGATTAGAACCCATATGGACACTGTACCCACTAGTGCTGCGTCTGTCATCTGGACACCCAGCCCAATCAGCATCTGAATATGCACTAAGTTGATGAAGTGAATTTGGGCTTCTGTTAAGGCCAAAAGTGAGAGTATGCTTGAGATATCGAATAATACGCTTGACAGCAGCCCAGTGATCAACAGAAGGTGCTTGCATAAACTGACATACTTTGTTGACAACAAAGGCTATGTCAGGTCTAGTGAAGGAGAGGTACTGAAGAGAACCAACAATGCTCCTGTACAGTGTGGGATTTTCAAAAGGTTCCCCTTGATGACGAGAGAGCTGTAAACCTGTAGCCATAGGAGACTTGTAGGGCTTTGCACCTTCCATAAACCATTTTTTGATCAGGATGTATTTACTCTGACATAAGAAAGGACACTCATCATCTCGCCATGCTTATACACCAAGAAAATAGTGCAAAGGAAGAAACATACCTTAATAGCAAACTCAGTTGCAAGATAAGCAATAAGGCCACGAATCGCTCCAGCATGAGAACCAGTGATGACGATGTCATAAACATATATAAGAACATAGAGGGTTTGAGAGAAAGAGTGCTGAATAAAGAGAGGACCTTGGAGCCCACAAAAAAAGGCTGTAAAGAAAATTGCTGAGACGCATATACCAGGCACGTAGAGCCTGCTTGAGACCATAGATTGCTTTACGAAGCAGACAAAGATGGTTGGGAAAATTTGGATCAACAAAGCCTTTGGGCTGCTTCATGTAGACCTCCTCCTCAAGGTCACCATGGTTGAAGGCCTTTTGTACATCTAGTTGATGCAGAGGCCAGCCACGAGAGACAGCAAGAGCAACTACCAGGCTCCATTCCAGGTAGTAGGTTTGACAACTGGACTGAAGGTCTCTTCATAGTCCAGACCTTCTTCCTGACTGAAGCCTTGAGCACACAACCGCGCCCGATACCTCTCAAGAGAACCTTCTGGTTTTTTTTCTCCAAAACACCCGCCAATTCCATTTTTTTTCTTCCAGGGGAAGAACCAAGTCTCAAGTACCTGTTTTGATGAAAATTCATCTCCTCAACCATTGCCGCACGCCAGTTAAGTTTTATTTCCTTGTTGGGTGTAGCGGGTATCTCGATGTCAAGGCAGGGAATGGAATGTTTCGAGGCTAATAGGGCCTTTGGTGCCTTGCGAAGAAACATCTTTGAGTCTAGTAACCATAGTATGGAAGGGGTCCTTAGATATTCTTTGGCGCCTAGAGATGGGTTTGGGTGGAGGTGGTGGTATAGGGAGAAAAACTACAAGATCAATGGCTGGGTGAGCGGGTGTTTCAGAATTTGGTGTAGGGGAAGGAAGGGGAGGGATATTAGTAAGATCAATGTATAGTATAGCATCAGTGTTATCTCTTGACAACTTTCCGTCTCAAGCAGGGAAAGAGTCAAAGTGATAGAGGGATTCCTTGCGGCAATTCAAGACAACAAGTAGAAGCCGATTCCTTTACATGGGAAGGTTATAGCGGTCTCGGAAGAGTCAACTCCAGGCTATTAAGCCCCCCCGAGTAAGAAAGGTAAGATAATCCGGGACAAGAGACCTCTATCCTAATAAAGATTCCAATGGGGGAGATCAACTCCTTCCAATGATGCCTTTACAGGAGGAGCAGAAGCAGTCTATTCTCTCTTACCAGCAGTCCCTCTTCAGGTCTACTTTCTCGTCCAACAAGAGGAAATTCCATAGATTCAGTAGCGGAAAGAGTACCATCAAGTCTTCCGTCTTCAATAGGAGCAGGTCAAAGTCCCGGTTAAACTCTCCGAGCAGAGAATGTAGCGGAAAGGGAAGGTTATGGAATTAGGCTATGGGACCGGCAGCGGATAGAATTTCCAGCTGCTTTCCGGGATTACCGCGTTGAAGATTAGACTTCCGATAGTCCCTTTCATCATCCGATACATTTCCTACCAAATCTATGGAATTGACGTGCCTAGATAGCTTTCACCTGCGGGTAAGCTAGCCCTACTACGCTTTGGCTTCCTTGCATGGTACGTTCTTCCCATTCCGGGGACAGAAGGTACGAAGTAAGGCGATCGCGCCATCGACTAAGAGGTTGGGAAGGGTGGGCGTTAATTCCGTGTTGAGTGAAAAGAACCGGGAGTAAGCCAGGGCGTAGGCATTTCAGGTACGCCGTTAGAGTGAGTGCGCTCATAGCATTCATATTCCAAGCACTTTCGGTCTACTTGATACTAAACCTTGTTCATCCCCGTACAAAGCCCAAGGAACTAACTCATCCACTACTATGGTGTATTGTCATAAAACAACAACCTATTCTGCCTCAGAAGTCAATTCTCTAGCTCTAGGAGCGGAGTCAACTCCCGTAAATTCAAAAGGTTAAACATAAGACGAAGGTTAGTTAGAGCAATAACAGCTACAAAGCTACCACGTGTGACCGGCTATCAGCCATTCCTTATACTTCTACTAAGCAGTATTAATTGACCTACGGTACCTGGAACTTCCATTCGTCCTATGAAACTTGTTCTGGCTTTAGAACTGAGACCCGAGGTGCTTGCAGACCGGAGGTCGCGGCAGCTTGCTTGCTAAGGTACGAACTAGTGCTGGTAAATGAATGAACCTGCTCACATGATTCGCAGCTCTTTCACTGGACCTCGAGAACGCCTGCCGCGAGTAGAACTGGTCAGACTCGTTCGTGGAACCCACTGGAATCCATAATAGAACCGGTCAATCATAATTTCTAGTTTCATCAGAATTTAGAGTTTCGCTTGCAAGATCCCATCCCACCATGTCCGAATTGATAGTAACCTAACCTCGGATCCAAGTACAACATCCGCTGAAGCTGGGCCAAGTAAATCGAAATCGGCCAATGGATCAAATGAGACCCAACCCCTCTCTTCTTGCGGATTGCTTCCTTGCCACGGCTTAGCCTGAGACGGGACTTACTTTTCAGTATCATAGGAGACTCGGGCTGACCATAAGATTACCCAACTCGATCCTTACTTGCTTCCTTTATGGTCTCTCTCGAGAAAGAGAAGAGCACTTAATCTCATCATTTATATTGATTCTTTTTTTCTTAAGATTGGCTTAGTCTTCAGTCCTTCCACTGGCGGATCTCCTTGTAGATCCACTGATAGGTAGATTTTTTTATGATTTTTTCAGTGTTCCCAGACGAGCTACTTCTTCAATGCCAATGCCCAGAATCCTGGAATCAGTGCCCACGGACGAGTTAAGGAATCAGCGCCCCCGTCCTCATCCTTTAATGCCCCCGGTGGAACCTAATCTTCGGCAAGATCATCTTCGGTCACATTCTCAATGAAAAGCTAGTGCCCGGTAATTGTACTTCAACCGGCATGGATTCCTCTGTCTCATAGGTGTCAAGAGGGAAAGAGAATCACTCCTCATTGTCTACATTCATATACAATCCGAGCTAGTGCCGGAGAAAACATCTAAAGAGCTAGCCCACCTGGACTCGAGCCTTCACTTCAAGCACCCCCCGTACTTCTGCTCATCCCAGAGAATCTATTTGATCAATAACCGGTATTTCTCTTTCCCAAGCTCGATCAATATCAACTTTATGAGGGAAAGAATCTACTTTCTGAGCTCAACGGTCTCTCACTTCCTAGCACGAGAGAAGGGGTCTCAGAGGCCAATCAAACACGTTTTAAGGCATAGTTCAGGGGGAAGACGAGTCGGATCCCATGGACAGGCTTTGAAAGTGGATAGATAAAGTACTATCATAGAATCGACATTTGTTGCGGTGGTATTTATGGAATTGAATTCAACTCAAGTGGGCAAGGGAGGGTTGGTAAACGTAGAGAGATAGTAGCTTTAGCCACTTTATCTTCTCTCCTGATTGTTGTCTAAGTCTAGATCCTAGCTAGCGCATACTTGCATCTGTTATTACAGAAAGGGCTTGATGAAGACCACCCCCTGGTTAGTGATTGGGCACCCGCTTCCTTTACCTTTACGGCGTAGAATCGGCTTCCTTTAGAGTTTAGAGGGAGAACGGAGATGAGCAACACAGTGCGTTCCAAACCAACTGAGCTTAGCGGCCGACCAACAACAGAGCTGAGCAACCGGCTGGGAAGAGGTGAAGCCTCAATTTCAATGCTCGAGGAAGAAGTCCTATAGTTTACAACTTTTCTAATATATTTATATAGTTATAGTAGAGCTAGTCTAGCACGAATTCTGCTCACGAGCGGAAAGAGAGATTAACATCATGGATTTCGCGAGACATAGGCACAAGCAGTCTAATAAGAGTCTGCGGACTCCTTAGACAAGAGCATAAGCATAGATCAGGCCATTTCCCACCACCTCACGAGCCCAAGTAAACGAAAGTGTATGTGCACTAGCGGGTGCGGAAAGCAAGAGATTATCATTATAGCCATATCCCTTATGAAGGGTTTTAGGAGAGCCATAGGGGCCTATACAAGTTTCCATTAAGAAAGAATCTCCGATGCCACTTTGATAGATCCATCAACAAACATCAAATAGAAAGATGCACAAGCTTCTATCCCTATCCTATCATGGACTGAATTCCGGGTGGGTTTCTTTAACTCATCGCGATTTCAAATTAAATATTCCGGGTTTCATACCAATGCTCGAAGCAGCTCCTCTATCCGCGGAACAACAACTTAACCTGGAGCTTATCTGGTTACCTTAATAATCATGGACAAAATCAGGTCTGTACCCGGTTTAAGGCAGTCGGTTTTGATTGCTAACTCACGACCGGAACCCGTTTGGCTGGTCTTTCTCTCGCCTAAGTTGAAGCGAGAAAGGTGTAGAGGAATCTAAGCCCATTAAGAGAGGCTTTCTGAGATCGAGATGTGTGCTCATCTCTGTTGTTTCCTTTTATGCTGCTGAACTACGTGTACTTTGTATAGTGAGACATATCCCCTAAGGTAAGGAGTCCGCGAGCCAGTGAACAAGGTGAACATGACTGTCTTAAACAGGCAGCAAAGCACAAGAGGGTCTCGATTACCCAACTCATAGTCCCGCTCAGTCTTTCCTTTAGTTTTCTTATGGGATGTTAGACAAAGTGGGTGCGCGATTGGATCCGAGTCTAGAAGTCATAAGAAAGCCTGTTCAAGCCATCTGTAAGACAGAAGAAAATCCGCAAGAAGAATGCGGGTAGAAAGCGCCTTTTATCAAAGGTTGCACTCACTGGATTAGTTTAGTAGGGCTCACCTCGCTAACGTATCAGCGCAAGTGGGGAAATAGGGGTCAATGATCGCGCATACAGTCTCACAGCGCCCTATTTAGTCGAGATAGAAAGACTCACACTCTGAACCCGCCACCTCCTTTCAACTATAGTTGTTGAGTTGTCCAAGGTTACCCACTATTGTATTGGGGGCCACCCCTACTAGTTTAGCTCCGCTTCTATAGTTGAATGGACGATGACCAACTCCTTCAAGTTTGATTTGAGTTTGACAAGTATTGAATCCGAAGATCAATAAGAACACCAAGTTCGATGAAAGAATGACTATGAAAGAACAACCTATTCTACATACGTCAATAGTTGATTGGTGAAAGACTAAAAAGAATGGAATTCCGGAGTTGGGCAAAAGGGCCCATCCTCCTCATTTCGAGAATTCTATCTTGACTGCTTCCAGATGTCTCACTCTTTCTATTGGCATTGTCGTGTCTGAAATTGTGTTTTATTCGTTCGAAAGTATCCCCCCAGTTTGAGAAAGGCTTTTATTAGCTTCAAAGCGGCTCTTCCCTATTTTCTAAGAGGAAGAGCCTTAGGTTTACCCGGAAGTGGGAAAGGGGACAGGAAGATTAAACCTTGAAAACAGGGATGCTGCCTATGCCGATGAAGTACTCCCCTCTCGATGTCTATGCCTATAAGGATAAGGGGCTTCCCCCTATGAGGGTGTGGGCACACTAATACCTAAAGCTGCGGATGGATTACTATTCATACTTGGGGTTCACATCAGGCGTAGATGTAGATACTCAAACCACCTGAATCTCTTATTACGGACTGGACGATTGAATCCTTCCCTTAGACAAGATCTATCTACAGAGCTTTCTTCGTCTGCTTGAACCCGCTTTGCTGAAACTGCTTATTTGGGCACGGCTGGGAAAGACGACGAGATTACTACAAGCTTTCGCATGTGACTAAAAAACTAATGACTACAGCTCCTGCAACAACGAAAGATCTCGATTACAGGACCGAGAAGCTATGACTGGAGGGTTAGGGGAATCACTAAACCTTATTGTTCACAGGTTTCATTCGATTTATTCTCGGTTAGACATTGAGTTCGAGGTTCGATTCCGTAACATTTTGAGTCGACCTACACAGGAAGGGAATGGAAATTCTTCTTAGGGACACTGAATCATAAGTCAAGGTGGTCCGTGGGTCCGCATTAAGGATCACACTCTCCTTTTGACTATGAGACTTCGTTTTCACATGGATTGGATCTTTAGTACCAGACCTTGAGAAAGTGAACCGATTGAGTTGTCTTTTCCTCACATCAAATATCTCACCTATTTACTTGTACTAAAGAGATTAGTCTTCTTCGCCTATGAATTCGCGTAGAAGAGAGAATTGGAGCCCCTTACCTTCCAAAATGGAACACTCTCTCGCCCATGGCCTTGAGAGAGATCTTATCCTTACTTCATGGTGAGAGGCCCGCCTTCTCTTCTGCTTGATAGAAAAGAAAGAGAATATTGTTAGGTTAGTATGACTTCTGCAGAATATCTCTCCTGTCTTCCTTCTAGCTTCTCCTTTGGTTAGTAGAAGTCCCTTCTTTAGCAGAGCTTCTCTTCTAGTCTTTGTCTGTTGGAACGACTTTCACTACTGAAATGAAACAGCTTGGTCAAAGTAAAAGTAGACTGCTTCATTCGTAAAACTTACTAGATATTGAAACTTGACTGGTATAACAACTTGAGCATTGAATTTCCCCGTAGAGGGCGAAGAAGGCTTGACCTTAATGTAATGATCCGACGGTGCGTGCGGACCACTGCTCTCCCTTTAACTCTATATCAGAGTAAGCAATCTTTTCGAATCCTATCTTTCTAGCCTATGCCTCTCCCCTTCTTCTACCCTGAGACGAAAGCATTGGGACTCCTACTTGCTAGCCCGGGATTTCTAAATCTAATAAGCTATTTGGACTGTAAGACAAAAGAACGACTGCTACATCTATAAGAGTAGACCATCTTTCTACTTGACTGGATGAGTAAAGGTAAAAGGATATGGTTGAAGCATGCTTCCCATAAGAGGAAAATATGATCAATAGAAAGAGTGAGACCCGCTAGAAAGCAATGTTTTAGAGTTACGCCTGGTAAACAAACAAATAAGAAGGTCTTTCTTCCAACGCTCGCCCAGGAGATAGGTCTTTCTTCGAGAGAACTCCAGCGTGCAGTTCAGCCAATTTGCATTCAAGCGGTGAGACTGACGTTTATTCAGCAAAGAAAGGGGAAGTCCTATTTTGTAGTGAACGTAATACGCTCTCGTTCTTAAGCCGAGGCCTGCGGTCTGGTGATACTCAAACTGCTCCATTAGCTAAAACTTGCTCCTCCCTCGTACCTGGGCATCGTTCCTTTTCCACTGGAACACTCTTATCTGTCAATAGCCCCTCCAGGTCGCTTGTAAGCGCCCGATTTCCTTTTAAGGTTGACCCACAAACGCCTGGTAACTGCTTCATCTGAGTTAGAAACCACGTATGCATCCCTCTTTCTTAGTGACCGGAGATATAACCCTGCAAATACATTCACTGATTGGTATTAAAGCTCCGTCCTGAACTAAATAATAAATATTGCCACTAATATCTTTTCTCAAGGCTTGTCAAGATAACTTTCTGCAAATGATGTGAAGAATACTTCTAACGGATGTAGGTTACCTCCTTCTTGTTTGACCGAGGTTAGTAGAACCTTGGGAGTCGGTTGCTCTTCGACAGCAACTCTATCTGCTCCGGGCCCATGATACCATGATAACTTTGTCCGATTGAAAAGCTTATGATCCATCTTTATGAGGAATACTCCTTTAGCGGCTAGCTACCGGTGTAGTGATTATGGGGTCCTTTCGATTGAGTGCAAGATGGTAGCGATCATTTCTACCGCTTCACAGGCTCAGGCAAAGAACGGCGCCAATCCAATAGTAAGGCACCAGGCTCACAAGAGTCGGGGACAGAGCGAGGGAGGTCCTCTTTAAAATATAGGAAATTTCAGCTATGGCTAGAATCTCAACTTCTTTACTAGCTTCTAGTTCTTGTCTTTTAGGAGGAGCGGGAAGCTTTTTAAAGAAAACAAGCCTGTCTATTACATATATATGAAAAACCCTTTCTCACCCTTACTAAACGAATTTTGACTATGTCATGAAAATGCTCTTGAAAACTTTAGAATTCTAAAAGAAATAAACTGATCCAAATCAGAAACGCGAGCGGGACTCCGTCAGAGAATGAAAAAGCAAAGTGTTGGGAGGAACTGTATCAGCTTGACACATCGACAGGTAGTCGTAGTCAGGTGAGCATTATTTAGTAGCTTCTGTTTAGCTAAGGGATTGGTGGAACTTCTTTTTAGAGTGATTATTGGATGGTATGTTTATGACCAGTTTCAGGATTTATTTTGTAATCAACAGAATCAAGCTCAGATAAAAGAGGAGAAGATGAAGAGTGACTGTCAGTAAGTAGCAGAGACATCCACGGATCTCTTACTAAAGGTTAGGCCGAGAATTTGTGTCGAAACTTGGGCTCTAAGAAGAAGATATAGGAGATGAAATCAGCTCGACTAAAAGGAGAGGAGATGGCTAATAGAGCTCGAACGAATGGGAGAGGTTCGACGTAGTTGAGAACAGTTAAAAGATGTTGCAGGAGAACCTGCAGGTCAAGATAATAAGGAGGTTAAGGAGGTTGCACTACTCTCTTGGTTGGATATATTTCATGCAAATGAAGAAAGAGGCCTCATTCGGGAAATGGGTTTGGACTTTACCACCAAATGGTTGGCAGTGATACGAGATTCAGTCAGTTTCGTGTAAAAGACCTTCTGGTTGCTTGCTATGGCAGGTCATTAGCATACACTGGATCGATTGGATGTTTCCGGGATAGATTGGTACAGGTAGTTCGTCGAGTGAGGGGGGATCCCTCCTTCCATCATTCAAGACTCTTCCCCTCACATTCTCATCAATCATGAATACGTATAGTTTGGGATTGGCCAAACAAACTTCGCTTGCCTGGGTCCGTACTTTCACGCATTGCAGAAGCGACTTCCTCAACCTTCGCTTCACCTCTCCCACTCTCATCGTGAATAGGGACGAGAAACGATGGGATCAATTTACCGTGCCCTAGCTTGGCTCACGAGGTGATTCGGTTGGATTCAGTCTAATTCCGACTAAGACACCCAAGGCAGGGGCTTCTTAGCTTACGAGCTTGCATTCATTAGGCCGCGCGCGGGATGGGGAGACAAAAGAAATGGGCATCGCCAGGCTGGGAGAATAAGAAAGAGCTTTGATATGGTGGAGGTGGCTGACTCGCCTCTCCGGTAATGTTCGAGATGGGACCTGGGAGAAAGAGATGCCTTGGTACCTGATGAACCAACCTAATTGGTTAGCGGAATAAGGGACTGGTCTTAGAAATGCATCTCGAAGGCGATGCATTAGCTGGTTACGGTTCAAGTGCGGCGGCTTTGACCAAAGAGAAATCCTTGTTCTTGTTCTGGTACCGATACTCTCAGTAAGCGTATTGATTGAGGTCTAGGCACAGTTGACTTCTAGGAAAGCTCATTGCTTCCAGTCTTTCGGGCCAAGCGACAGGTCAGTAGCGAGGGTAAGGTTACAGTTCAAGCTAAAGCGCTAAGGCTGTTTGATCTATCTTCCTGCGGGCTGCCACTCTTCCTCAACTCTGCCTTTCTTTGGGTAGACCCGGGTTGCCACTGCCCTTGCTATAGATCCCTTCTCGCCTTTACTGAATAGCCTTGCTAAGGAATAGCCCTATCTACTCCACACCGAACACAAACCCAATCTGAATCTTGAGATTTCACTTTGCGTGAGATCTGCATTCGCTTTCCTCCCCCGGGTCACCAACCTTGTGCTTCCCTCTCTCTCCTTAACAGTCGATCCCCTCTGGGTCCTTAACAGTCGAGTCAGCTCTCGCTTCCCTTCCTCCAATCGGTCAGGAGAAGAGCAGATGGGTAAAAGTGGTTACTAAAGGAAATAGGATCCCTTTACTTTTAGGGCATGTTTACATATATGGCAGCTAGATATGACAGCTCAACATTCACTAAACTAATTCAAACTAATTAGGGCTATCTGAACGGCTTCCAATTAAATAAACGTTTCAATCAGTATCAGGCCTGGTCACTCTCCTGCTTGCCACCAGTTTGGTTGCTAGTTCTTTGGACTTATGAATGAGGACAGCTGCTCGCCAATCAGGCAGTCAGATATGCCATATGTCTCTCTCGAGGCAGGCTTCTCCAAAATAATTCATGAAGAAAGAAGTCAAGCCCAAGCCCCCGGCAGATATATATGATTCTGCCGACCACGACCCATGCTTTTGGTTTATCTTGGATCTAGATCTAGGTCCGGGCAACCACAACGAGCAACCCAACCTACCTATCTGAAATCGTCCCTGTCAGATGCAGCGAATGCGGCTAAAGTAGCCAAAGTTGTATGAATAGCGAATCGAGGATCTGGTGAGAAGTATGCCAGAGGAAGGTTGAAGACTGCAGAGCCAAGGACAAGGTCGAAGACAGAAGGGAAGTAGGGTTACCAAAGCCGAGGACAACAACGCAAGGCGTATCCAAGCCGTAAGGCTATAGAACACAAGGCTAGTTAAAGACAAGGCCAGAGTCGAAGACTGGAGAGAAGCAAGGATCGGTGCGTGATTTACTGTGCAGTGCATAATGAGAGTACTATCCTCCAACTTGGGGCATCGCCTGTATCTTCCGTCACGTTGCCATCGGCTTTCGCTGTGTTTATTAAGAGATAGGGAGATTCCACAACATGATTTGATTGAGGAATAGTACTTCGTATTGCTCTTGCTGGTTGTGAGTAGTTGTCCCCATCATCATATCGGTGGAATGCTGACGCTTATGTCTATATAAATATGGAATAAGCCACTGCCCCTTTCGGGACGGTTCGAGGTTTAGGGGTCGGTCCCGAGCTGGGGAAGGAGTGGGGCTTCGGGAGTTTCCTGCCTAATTTCTGTTGATGTTCCATGCGGAAATAGGGAACAAGTCCGGGTTGGTCATGCCGCGTCTTGCCCTCCTTCACAGAAGCAGGAATAGATCGAGCTAGTAGGCCAAAGAGGCGGCCGGTTCTGGTCCGAATACGGGGGCTAGAGATCCATTGAAGTGGTGCACGTAGGGGGCGTTGGCCCGAAGGCCACGCTCAACACTTTACTTTACTACTCGGGTTTGAGATCCAATGTTTCCATAGAATCAAGGTAAAGAGATGATTATGACCCTCCAGCGATTTGGTCTGTCTATCTTGCATCGGCGAGTCACCATCGCCCTCAAAGCCTACAGTGAAAGCTTGAAAGCAAGACGAACTTTCCGATAGTTTTTAAGCTTCAATCCTAATTGATGCCTCTAATTCGACGAGCTGGCCTTTAAAAAGCAAAGTACTTCCGACAAAATAGGGAGGTTGGTTTCAGAACTAGAAGCCTCATTAAAGATTATATGTTGATTTCATGCTGCTAAGGAAGCCTGGTCTTTCGTGTAAGCTTAGGTACAAAAACTATGCCCTTGAGCTGGTTTAGGGGACTTACCGCGGAAAGTCGGGATAGGAAAAGAAAAACAGATACCAATTTATTAAGCGATGGGTGAATTCACATACCGAATAGTAGTAAGCGGAAAAGGACTAACGAATTTGCAGCCCTCTTGCTCCTTGCTTTCATCAAACCATGCCTCACGTCGAAAAGAATAGTAAAAAGCTCTTCCATTGAGATGCACTTCGCTCAGAGGGCCTTTACTGTCTTTTTTGCTCCTGATCTACGACCACCCTCACCTGAATAATATCCGGTATTTATTTCATATCCCCGAACCACAAATCACATAATAGTCGAAGGTCCTTTTAGACTCATGGCCGGTAACTTCGGGTCCCCAACATGAATTCTTTTAAAGCCCTCTGATTCACCGGCCCAAAAGAGAATATAATTAATTGGGGGTCATAAGCTGCTTTAGGTTGGTCAACTACGGCTTAGTATAACTCTTTCTTTAACAGCAGAGCCCCTTTGGAACTATCCTCTCTCTCTATGGGATCAACTCGTGTATCCATCTGAGAATGCTACAACGAGGAGGCACTGTTTGAGATCTGCTACTTTAGAGCTCAACTATATCACCAAGGAATGCTACAACCTTGCCTTACGCTTTGCGTGAAAAAGAGGTACCAAAACGGACTAACAAGTTGTCACATCACCATATTTTTGATTGAATCCAGATTGACAAGTCGCCGAAGCCTTAGAATTTCAACTGGACTTCCGAGTGACGTAAACGCTCCTCATGTTATCACTTTAGAGAAAATAAACCATAATGTGGTCTCGAGTTGAGCGAGGGTAGCATCTAGCCCCTCTGCTGTTTAGTTCGAATACAAAATGTTTGGGCTCCCTAACAAGAAATCGAAAAGTACAAGTAGGTGAGTCCCCTAAAACTATATTGGATATGATGAGGTCGGAGCCTGTGCCAGTCCAGAGTAGGGAAATGCTTAACTTAATCCCACATAGAAAGAAACAGTAGAAAGAGAAACAGTTGTGCTGGTACTTTGCCTTGCATCTAGTAAGGCTTGTTCATTTGCAAAACTGCCTGTTGCTACCCCCAGATGGCGCATTGCTAGTATTGTTATTCAGAACCCCTGGCTTTGTTTAACAAGATAAGTAACATGCTTGGTGCCTCATTCTTAAAAAAAACCGGATGAACTCATGAAAACAGCTGTTTCGGGCAAGTCAAGAAGGATGGAAAAAAGTACTCTACCATATTAGTCCCCCTTTAGAGTACTTTTGAGGCCTAAGGACTATGGTTCCACAGCCCGACTGCTAATGAAAGTCTTCCTAACCTAGCAGAGAGGGATTGGGTGCTTCTTGCTTTCAGGAAAGTGAGGCATATTTATATGTTCAAGTTATCCCATAGGTGTCCGCTCTGATCTTCCCTTCTACCTCCAGAACTCGGAGGGGCGAAGCAGCTCTCGCATAGCGAGAGGAGCGAAAGTAAGCCTACAACTAGGCAGCCAATAGCTAGGACGGACAGTAGCAGTAAGACTTCCAACCGCAAGTTAACTTGAAGCAAGAACTCTTAGGCAAGGAGGGGCGTAGCCTCCTTCGAGATTCGAAGCATAGCGTATATAAAGAGTAGTCAGAGGCAATTCGCTAATATGGAGCTCTTTATATCGGCTTTCTTTCCTATAGCATGAAGCGGGGTTGAGGACAAGAGAAGAGTAGGGGCAATCAAAGCCAATGCCACGGGGGGTGGCA
>JACWIL010000016.1:287776-315276 GCA_018132145.1 Boehmeria nivea var. tenacissima | reverse complement strand
CTATCATCGCCGGCATAACCATAAAAAAGATCATTATAAAAGCGTGAGCTGTTATTAAAACATTATAAAGTTGATGATTACCACCAAGAATTTGATCGCCGGGTCGTGCTAATTCCATACGAATCAGTACTGAGAAGCATGTGCCCATCACTCCAGCAATAGCACCGAAGATGAAATATAGAGTCCCTATATCCTTGTGGTTAGTGGAGAACAGCCATCGAACCAGATTTCTCATCAAATTGAGAGAAAATTCCATAATTTATATAAGAAAAATCAAATTGATAATTCCGCTTTTACCTAAAAGAAAGATGATCATAGAAAAGATCTTTGATAAGAATCACTCACGGAACACTTTATATATTGGATTCTCCCCTGGCCATGATTCCTCAATCGGAGAGAAAGACCATTCTACTAACCAACGTTTACCGGCATCTCCGACTCCGCAGAGCACTACTGGAGAGCACTATTGGTCGTTAGCTTTCGATCGGTCAAAATCACTCTCAGAGTGAGAATCAACTATTTCTATTTATTACGATATTAGAACGAAAGAGAAACAACAATAAAGAAAAGAAAAGAAAATGATAATAAAAAAGAACAAACTCTGAAATGAAATTAAAATAGAATTCAAATAACTTACAATGAAATGAAATAACAAACTCGAAAAGCAATTGAATAAGGAAAAAATGAAAGAAAAACAATAAAGAAAAGAAAAAACATAAACCTGGTTAGTGTAAACAAACACTGTATAACATCGTTAAGAAAAAGTAGTTGCGCAGAGGACTTGTCTATAGCATTCGCAGGGTTTGATGCATACCCATATCCTTAAGTTGGGTACAAGGCTACCTTTAAGAGGTTCCGTTATAATAAGGAGTGCAATATACCGTTTTCGAACAAAAAGGTTTGTTTTTACCGTGTTTTAGGATAGAAAGTGCATCATTACGGCTCGAAACAGCAGAAGAATAGGTTACAGAAGAGTCCTCATAGTTGGCATCTTACCCCGGGTCGAAGTATCAACAAATGTAGTCCCTCTTGTTGGAAAGAGGGGAATAACCATAAGGGTGATACAGTTCCGTTCCTCCATAGTGCAAAAGCTAGGAATTTTCCTAAAAATGCCTGAAATGAGCACCTTTTTCACCAATTTAGCCGGATTACAGACCAAAGTAAACCCTCTTTCGCCGAAAAACATTAAAAAATGAGGAATTTGTGTCAATTCCCCTGCAATTTAGATAGGAATTGTTTAAAACACTGGGTTTTTGGATAGAAATGTTATGGATTATGGCGCTTCGCGTTCAAAGAACAGGAGCTGCACTTGTGGCCGTGTCTTCTCTCCATATTCTGGGCATAATGATGAGTAGTTAGTCCGCTACTGGGGATTCTGTAGTCTATCTTTCTAAGACTGCTGACAGGGGAATGTGCAAATTAGCATACCCTTTGGGTAAAGACCGTGGAATTGAATCCTAATAAGGAGTGGAATGGGCAGCATAGTGACTAGAAGTAGAGGACTTCCCAAACAAGGAATCAGAAGCCTACCTTTTTTTGCTCATTATAGCGGGCTTAAAGTACAGTTTTGTGCTCCATTTACCTTACACTTTTTCGTTAATAAAGGGTTCCAAGATCCCGGGGGGAATTATCACAGGAATGTCTTAATCTGTAAGCGCACTCCCAGTTCCCGAATATCTTATCCAAGTAGGGATAACCGCACCCCTAATCAAGAAGGCAGCTTGCATCTGCATGGGTTGTTAGAGAAGACATAGATGGAGCTACATACGCATCTGAGCGCTAGGTGTGCGAGCAGGATCATATGTTCTTGCGGTTGACAAACCCTCCGATGTCAGGGGTTCAGCTTCATACTTGGATTCCTTTGCCCTAGCCTATGCCTTGACAATGATGACTCATCCCCTGCAACCCTGCTAACTTATGAATAAGCTGGAGAAGAATACGGATCACAGCCCCACAAATGCACCCACCTTTAGTACAGTATTGGGATCTTAATGAGAGGTATGTAATGGCTCGACCAGAGTGAGAGGTATCCCCAATGGGGAGAGTCATTATATAGGTAACAGAATCTACAGAATACGGTTTAGCGGAAACTCTTCTTTACGAAGATGGACCGGTATCGTCCACATCAACCCCTGCACCTGCTCAAGAGCTGGTTCGTTCGCAGCTTCTCAGTTTATGATGACCTGGCTAAAGAATCTTCAATTAGTTGGCTTTGTGGAATCAGGACCCTCATCGGGACCATAATTAGTTGATGGATCGGCAACTGGAGAGGACTACTTGGAGTCAGTCGGGGCGGAAGCATAAGCCTTTGGGTTTCAAAGTGGGCGCATAAACTGCTGCAAATACATACCCTCAGTCCGCGGCTAACTCTATAATCAAGAATTCAATAATTCCTATTAATGGAAAAGTTGCAAAAGTGACTAAAAGTGCCCGAAAATGACCTGATTTCCTTGAAAAACGGCACTTTATGGACTGATTCGGTACCTTTTTGGACCTCTTCGACACCTATCTAGCGTAAAACCCTGATAAAAAGCGTAAAAAGTTCCGTTTCATAAGGCATCTTTAGATGTTGCAATTTTGCTCTTTTTTACCCGACCCCAAAACGCCTGAAATTGCCCGGTTTTGACACAATCTGAGACCTTTTCGGACCTTTTTCATGACTTCTAACACCGAAATTAGTGAATTTAGTTCAATTCCCGCGTATTTTCGTTACAATTTGTTAAATAACCCCGTAATTTCTATAGGAATTCTCTCAACTCCTCCGGTTTTGAGCGTGAAATGTGCCTCAGTACCTCTCTGGATAGCACCTTGTCCAGCACAGGGACTTCCCTTGATACTCCACTACTGGATTCGAAGGGTAGTTCAGCTTGCAGGTGTGATTCAGCTCAAATGTATCAGCTTAAGCAGTCCCTCGCTCTGTTTAATTCTCTTGAGTGGCGAGTCGAGTTACGCAGCTCATGGAGCAGAAGACAGTCATTAGAAGCTTACAACTAAGATGATGACCCAACTTCGGTTTTACGTGACCGGGTGCTCTATCCTACCCAAAACAAGGGCTTTCCTATCCACAATGCCGAGAAAACATACACTATTTCAGCGATTTGGAATGATTTTCTGTGTAATAAGAGTTGTCGAATTGGTCATAATTGTGCATTTTCGTAACATTTCCACTATGAGGGAATAGGACTCTCTTACCCTACCCGTATGGTTCCTACTGTAAAGAATAGGGTATGCTTTAGCTTACCTGTACCCAAGGGATAGCGTGAGTGCTTCACTTCCCAAACCGAGATCAGTATACTCATAAACAGAAGTAGCCGCTGAATTCGTTGTTCGGGATGCATAGTAAGACAACCTGGGAGCGTACCCTTTTTTGTTTAAGGTTGGGCTATAAGGTCTACTTATACTGTGCTTCAGGTGAGTACAACTCCGCTTATAGGTCTTTCTTTCTCTACTGGGGGTGCTACCCATGTTACCTACCTAGGGGTTATCCTTAATGTTATTGTTGATTTGTACTCCATTTAATAATGGAAGTACCTGATCCCCAATTTGATATGAATTAGCTGACGAGTTACCATAAAGAGAAGAATCATAAAGAGCAGATACCCTAGAAGCTTTTAAAACAAGGCAACCGTAGCAGCTGATCGAGTTGGAGTTTATGAGCCCGCTGAAGAGAGGATCCCTATGCTAGTGCGGGTTACGATCCTGAGTCTTGTCCTTATGAGTCCTGGTACCCTGCCACTTCCTAGTCTTTATTAAATTACTAGACTTCTAACTCTCTTTTTTAAAAGAGTAGCTAGTTCCCTCATGTGTATAGACGTTATAAAGAGAAGTCCGGGAGTCAAGGCCCAGGAACTGCAGAAGACTAAGAAGTTGTGAAGCTGGAGCGTACCCTGTTTTCTTTATATATTGGACTTTGATTATTAAACAAGTAAGAAATGCTTCTTAGCGTCCTACTTACTGAAAGTGAGGAATGGAAGGGAAGGGTCCGCCTACGAGGTTTGCTTATGTGAAAGAAGAAGGAAGCGGGCACCCTCTGAATAGAATCTATCCCTATATAAGACTTTCAAGGACTGCTATGTCATGGATCCCCAGCTGGTCAATCAAGCGAAGGGAGGGATGGAATCATAGGAACTTTAGTAACTCGAGAGTATGGGTCACGAAGGAATAGAATTGCATGCTTTTTGCCCCTGTGAATCTATAATTCCCAGTAGCTTCGCCCCTTCTACTTCGTATAAGCATGCTTAAGGCCCCAGCTCATCTAATTCCCTCTTGCTTCGCACCTTAACGGGAGTGGAAGGTAATATAGTAGCTCTTTCCTGGGGTCTTATAAGCGCCCTTAACTGTAAGAGTAGAGTAGAATGGAAAGCAAGTACGCGCCTTAACTGTAGAGTTGAAAGGAAAGCATCGTAAAGTTACATGTCTCATAGTTCAAAGCCCCCCTTAGCGGGAGTTTCATGGAAAGTCTCGCAAGTAGAAGGCACCGAAGGTGTAGCTCTTGAAGGTAAGATAGTTTAGTTGAAGGGTAATATCAAGTCAAAGTCTCGCAAGTGAAGTGACATCGAAGAGGAGAGTTTAGACAACAAAGGCTAAATGGATGACCTATTCCGCTACTAAAGAAGGCCTATTTATTACCGGATTCCAACCTTGAACTCCCGTTTACAAAAGTCAATAGGAAAGAAGTACTGTAATATAATAGTTGTATAAAAATAGTAACAGTAGCATAGCTTTACTAATAGTAGTAGCAACTAACTATAAGTCAATTAAAGTAGTCACTTATGGTTATTCAATAGTTGCAGTATTAGTGTAAGTAGCATCAAGTACTGGAAATAAAGAATAATTAAGTAGCTGTCAAAGAAAGGTTTAGTAGCTGTACTCTAACTAGTTGTAGTCAATTACACTACTTAAGAGTATATTAGTAGTAAACAATCTTTCTAGTAGCGAAAAGAAGAAGGTTACAAATTCAAGAACTTCAAATTCAATAGCATCAACAGTCTCAGAATCGGACTCATAAACTACAGAAGAAAGAACAACCAATTCATTAGTTACTGTTGCTGTCAATGAAATGAAATAACGAACAGTAAATTCATTAGTTTAGATCACGAACTTTAAACTAATGGAAGAGTTTACCACTTGTCGCGCACCATCCTTTTTGTTTGTTTTTCGGATCAACTTTTTTTGTTTATGAAATATCATATATTATGTAAAAACTATAAAACCTCTAAATCCTATCAAAAAAGACGGGAAATTGAAACAATTTCAATGAATAAAAACTATTGATTTTCTTTGCTTAACACATGTAATTCCACAGTAACTCTGGAATTGACAGTCCTATCTGCTAGTTAAAAGCCTTATTCCTTTGAAATGAGAAAAGAAAGAAAGAAGTTTTGAATACAAATACAGGAACTTATATAGTTATAGTTACAGGTGAGGAATCATAAACGGAAGACGAAACAACAGTAAATTCAATAGTCGCAGTAATAGTAGCTCTTCTTTTCTTAGCTCTAGTAGCAGAAAGAAAAGTCAATCTGAAGTTCATTCTATAGTTACAGTTTCGACTCCTGCTGTATTAGTAGCATCAAAGAAAGGAAATGAAATTGCTGTTTGAACTGTCAATTCAAGAGTTTCTGTCGCATCTTCTGTAAATTCATTAGTTGCGAAAGTGGCATCAAAGTCTGCGTTGAATCCCATACTGGATAAGGGGAGGAACTATACGCATGGACAAGGAGAAGGTCCGTGCTATCACTGAGTGGCAGGCCCCGACCAAGGTAAAGGAGCTGCAATCATTCTTTGGGCTTGCCAATTATTACCGCCTTTTCATTTTCAATCCCCTTTGAAGAAGAAAAGAAAAGGATTCTGCCTTTGCTTTCTTTTTCTACCCTTAGTCTTAGTGTGAGCATTCGTTAGGTCAGACGCGGAATGAGGTTCACACTCTATCCCACACCCTCTTCAACATTTAGACCATATAGTGGAAGACCTCGCAGGAATAGCCTAGCCCCTTTCCCAGGCTTATGGTCTATCTCCTTTGGCTTGATTGAAGGCCTTTCCAGTCGAGTTAGTTCCCTTCTTCTTTGGCACCACGGTCATAAGCTTCACTTCATGCTTTCTCATTAGCTATATCATTAGAATATAATCGCATCATTGCATCTTGCATTGCTATTTATCCGTTGAGATTTTTTCTTCCAAGTAAAGGGAATGCTTAATGCACTTCCTTTGCTCGTTCTATTCACACGGGTTGCTCGCTTGGCTTGAATCCCTGGGTTCTTCTATCCTGGCTGCTCGCTTCCTTCTTTGGATCGGATGGCAACTCAGACCAACCATTGTCAATCGAAGGAGCATAAGCCACTCACTCGAAAAAACTGACTCTCCTTTTCAGTCTCGCTTCTCTCAGATCTACTTTTTCGTCGACTTCTTTCATCTCCTATATAAAGCAATCACATACATATTAGATATAATAAGAGAAAGCATACATCTTTAATAAGTTGGCTACGATTAGTCACTTCGGAAGCCATTAACCAAAGCACCGGCTTTTGACTGCCCTTCTAAGGGAAGGAGTAGGAGGCTCCACTATGGTCTAAGCTACTAGAGTGAAAGCTTCATTGGTACTACAATCAAAGTAGGTTCCTAAGGCCGCTATCTAGCCTTCAAACATGACTTTTTAAGCTTGCTTTGACAGGTCCGGACTCAGCTCCATTTTACTTCCATTCTTTCTAGTAAGAGTAATGGCCTTTCCAGAAAATGGGTCCGAGGGAAGGTAGCAGGTCTCTTGGTAAACCCCTTGTCTCTTTCTGGTAATGGTAATAGTTGAATCCTTTCTAATGCCCAACCTCCCAAGCTCTTTCTGTTGTAAGTGATTGGAGCTATAGGTGAGTGCCGGTACGCCTGTCGTTCTTTGTCCAAAGATTGTTGTTGTAAGTAGCTGCTATGCCGTTTTCTTGCTCCATTGTACTCTCTGTTGCTGTTTTAGTTCCGTCTGGCTATTGGTCAGCGGATCCCACTAGTCCTAAAAGGCTCGAATTTGCTATGGAGTTTGATGATTGCCGCAGACGAGACTCTGATTTTGTATCAGTTATACTTTCTCTTGCTGTTGAAAAGTTCCGGTCCCAATTCACCGGTCTAGCGTACCCAACAAGTAATGTCCGAGCGTGAACCCCCATCAGCCATATAGCGTTAGCGCATACACGTTTTCTTGCTGATGATGATCTGGTGCTGTAGCCTATTAGACGACGTCTACGCAGTAGGATCAGAGTAAGCGAGCTCACTCGACTATAATAGAAAGTTGAGGCACAAGACTCAGACTCGGTTAGCGCTCTGCCCAATAGTAATAGCATCGAAAGAACTACTGCTGGCAGGACTGAGCCAAGGGCACCATTTCCCACTATGCCAGACGTTGTGGCCGGTCTGCCCTCTCTGATCTCGAACTCTTTCTCAGAAACAACAAAGAATCTTTGTCTTTTATGTCACTTCTAATAGAAGTAGGTGTCTGCGAACAATAGGCCTCTTGCTAAAGCAAAACAAAGATCTCTCTTTTAGGACGACTAGTAGCTAGCCTACCCCAAGAGTTCTGTTGAAGTTAGGGTGCTGTACTCTTTCTATTTTGAAGCTAAATTTTATCTACGGTCATTCTTCGATCCGGTTCACCACCCGCGGTAGGGCCACAAGCTGGTCAACGCCTGGCAGAGTATCAAGAGAGATACCCAGTAGTGCGACTTAGGTTAGTTTGCGATGGAAAAGGCAAGGTTTAGAAGCCTCCATTCCCGACGGGGGGACCAGGGAAACTAGTTCAGTGAATGCCCTGTTAGAAGGAATTATTGAATCAGAAGCATCGAATGCAAGCTGTGAGGAAGAAGAATTCTCTTAGCAGACAAGAATTAAATTCAATTAGTCCCACACTTACCACAGGAATAGAAGAGGACAAGGCCTATATATATCTATATAAGAGAAAATGGCAAGACATTGGAAGATTGACATGAGAAGCCGAAGCGGAAAGCCCACATACATGTACCAAGGTTTGGCAAAGCTAGTGCCTTAAGCAGGAAGGAAGTTGAATTTGGTGTGGTGGTATCGTAATCGTATAAGAAGATCAAGGTTTCATTTCACATTCATCCTCCTCTCTTTTCTTTTGAATGGACAGATAAGAAGTTATTAAGGCAAGGAAGTCACTTCTTGCACAGATTACCCGCTACGCTCTTTGCTTTATGGCTTACAGGAGTACTTGACTAGCCTGCTTGACTGATCTTACAGTTCTCGAATCAGCTCTTAGGGGGGAAATTATGCTTAACACAGGGAGTTCGGACATTGCAAACATTCAACTGAAAGAAGGGATTGAGAGAGGGGATAAAGGGGTTTGGCTCTGCAGATGAATTGAAGAAGAAGGATCGCATTCTCTACTTCTATCATTGGTGCTATCGTATATAAGGTTTGGTATGAAAGGTGATCTTAACTATAAATTGAATATCATAAGAGAAGGAAGATCAGCTCTTTGAGGCTCTAGCCCGGGCTGCTTTTCCGCTCGAACTATAACCTGAACTGGAACTGGAACGAGAACCTCCATCTAGACCTAGACCTGACACCCGCATACCGCATATGCCAGTGATTGTGGTACAGGTAGTTGTGTCTTGAATCTGCTGACAATGAGGGCTGTAGCTTGGGGAAGGTTTGCCTGTAATCGATGGCGGAACGATTGGGACTGCTGTGCTAACTTTGCATTAACTCTAGTCTCCGAGAGAACAAGTAATGTTATATTATTGGAAAGGAATAAATAAAGTAACTAACCTCTCTTTTGTTTTCTTAGGGCATTAAAGCCCCTAACATTCCAGGCTGCTAGATTCATGGTTAAGATTTGAGGTGGCTGAGGTTGAACATGTACTCCCTTGCTTTTTAGATTTTTTTTCATTCTTCAGCATCATTATTGAAAGTGGTTGTTCTCCATCTAGTTTGCTAGATCTCCTTGTAACAGGTCAAAGAAAATAGCCCCCTTTTCTACTACGCCTTTCGACCCTTCCGGGTTGTTCTGTTAAAAAAAGAAGGATCTTCCCCGCCGACTTCACTCGCCTAAGGGACGTAGCAAGCAATGGCCGATTCAATAGCAGGGGTTCGTGAAAAGAGTCATTCTGCTGGAAGAAGTCTTTCCTTCTCAAACCCCTTCCTTACCCAATGTCTTCTTTCTATTTTTTTATTTCCATGTCTCCATCAGTACATACGGTCCTTGCCTTGCCCCTAGGAAGTTTTGATAGGGTGCAAGCTAATTTCCTTTCATTGCTAAATGCCCTTCCCTTCGTAATGACTTCTCTGGGCATTGAGTTACTCCTGGATTGGAGAAGTTCGAGTAGCTTTCGATCTTGGTCCATGCGAGCTCTCTGCCAATTGCTTCTGCTTGCCATACTTTTTGCTGTGAGCTAGTGGAAGTGCCCTTTGCTCTCGGTCCCTGGTGAGGTTTCTTAATAGAGTGTGAGCAAGTAAAATGCATTCTCTTTAGGAGGCTAAAGCTGATTATAGGTCAAAAGCTGCTTTCACAAGCTAGTCAGTTACTTTCGAAAAGCGCCATCAGGAGAAAAAAAGATCCCTGCTTTCAGGGAATAGAAGGCAGAAGAAGAACATCTAGCTTTCTCTTCATTCTTCCCCTAAGAAAATTTCTTATCCCTAGACTTAGTCTTACTGGAATTTGTTTCATG
The DNA here is from genome assembly GCA_018132145.1 of Boehmeria nivea var. tenacissima. Lineage (NCBI taxonomy): Eukaryota > Viridiplantae > Streptophyta > Magnoliopsida > Rosales > Urticaceae > Boehmeria > Boehmeria nivea. The sequence goes on along the minus strand of JACWIL010000016.1, from coordinate 305,608 downwards.
CTATGCTTAACACACGTCAAAGTCTAGTCCCGGGTAGAAGGAAGCACAGTGAAGTAAAGAAGGAACTAGAACAGGAATCCCTTATTTAACTTACAGGGCAATCAAGGAATAGAAGCTACCATCCTAGGGGGAGGATCTATTATCTCTCTACCCAGTTCCTTGTCTAGCAGCCAAGAACAAGAGAGCTACTTAACTCAGGTTTAAGAATGATTTAGGGTCAGATGAGAAAACCAACCCTAGGAGAGAGGCTCAATAAGATAAGTTAATCGGAGTTCCCGGAAGGAGGTCCCACCATTTACTTTACTCTTAGAACCTTTGTTGGTTTTGGGCAACGGGGATCAACTTCCAGGACAGGAAAGGGCGATCCTTCTATTTATTTGACTGACCCTAGTTCACGAGAAAGAGTCCTAGAGATAGACCCCTTTGTTTTGCACCGAGAAGAAATCAATAGAATCGTCTGATACTAGATGAAGAGGTACCCCGGAAAGCAGGAATAGAGGAGGCACAGGCCTGCCATTAGAAGAAACCAAAGGTAATTACTTCATCTTTGAATAGGTAGCCCGGTTAACCAGACAACCTGGAGGGACTTCCTGCCATACAGGAAAGGAAAGACCTGGGACCAGTACTCCCCAACTTGGGAACTCGGCTTATAGCGAAGGGGGAGGAGCCGCTTTTTATGCGACACTACTATGGCGAAGAATGAACCGATACTCTGTTTTTTGAGATTTCCTCCGGGTTTCTGCTTCATTCAAGTCTTAATTCAAGTAAGGACAAGTCCTTATCATCCCGATCGGGATAGATGGGCCTGCCTCGCTGCGGGTCAGCACCTCGGGCTCTCTTTCTGCTTTCTGTCTGTCTACAAGCGGAAGGCGTTAATGAAATAGCTGAAAGTCAAATAGTAGCAGTTCCAGTAGAGGACTAAGAATCGGAATTGGAAAGAACTTCAAATGAAAGGAAGTAAGCTGTATTATACGCTGAAAAGAAAGGAAATGAACTAGCAGATAGGACTGTCAATTCCAGAGTTACTGTTGAATTAGCAACTATAGTCTCATCAACTATATACGATCTTGTTGCAGTCAATTCTATTAATTCTATAGTTACAGGTGAGGAATCATAAACGGAAGCTGTTGCTGTCTTAGTTGATCTAGTAGCCGAAACCTTAGCATCTTCTGGTTTAGAAGTCTCACTCTTTCCAGTTGAATTGAAAAACTATTTCTACTAAATTGATTTCTCCCCTGGCCATGATTCCTCAATCGGAGAGAAATTGTCAATACATTACACTAAAAAAGATATAAATTCAACTGGAACTGCAACTAATAAGACAGCTACTAGAGCTACTATTGAATTTCATTTCCTTTACAAGATGCTATTGAATTGACTGTTCTTTCTGCTACTTCAAAGCCTGCCCTAGATAGCCGCCCAGCAGGAGATTCTGATACTGCTTTGCGATAAATTCCTCCTATTTAATTCATTTTCTTCGATAGCATCCGATTACTGAAACCCTTAAAAATCCGACGGCACACTGAAAGAACTCAAGCGAAAGAAGCCCACATACCCACTAAACCATAGGTCGGAGTTTTCATACGAGATTCCTTCCCCGGTCCTCTTCTAGGGGTTGGTCTCAGACAGCAAGAGGAGTGGGACAAAGACAGCGGAATGACTATGGCTAAGATCGAGTGGAAAAGAATCCCCGGATGGGGCCTTGTGAAATGTTTCGTCCATGATACAAAGACCAAAAACAGAATGAGGAAGAACATGAGATCTCGATGCAGATCGGAAAAAGGTGCATTGGCGAAAGGAATAGGTATATCATTCCGTTGATTCAAAGGTTATACATACATTCTTCAAGGCTAGTGTTCTATCACAAATCGGACAATGCTTCGCTTCTTCGGACATTTATTCTATTCTCACGATGACCTTCAGTTCTACAAGCGGAACACCTACCTTTCTTTCCTTTACGTGAGGTTTCACCAGTTCTTTCCATAAGAATTCTAGCAAGGTTTTTCCTCAAATCATCATAAGAGAAGGGCTTCTCTGAGTGTGAGGGTCTTTCTTCATCTCCAGAAGATATCACCCTTCGCCTCTACTTTCAAGCGCTCTATTCAAAGCTTCATCGAAGCTTCGCATCGACCGTCTAAACAAGACAGTCCTGAAATGAAATAGGAATGAAACCTCTTTTCTGAATACTTTTACCCGATAATGTCGAACAGTCTCTCCAGATGTCTGCTTCCTTCAGACCGTACAAGTGGTCGCCCTACAGAAGTCACCGGCATTCTTTAATAGATTGAATTGAAAGGGGTCGGGCCCTTATGTATAAAAGATATAAGCCCCTCAATTCTTTGACTTTTCAAGGAAATACACCGGAGGCCTAATACGAAGAAAGGCAGTTGCTCGATGGAAAGGCTTCGGCCCCTAGAGATGGAGTTGAATATGGAAAGGGAAAGGATTTACTTTTGACGTTGATGGTCTTTCTGTTCCTGTACGTACTTGAATATGTAGATACAGCTTTCTTCAGCTCTACCGTAATTGCCGTCCCCAGCCTCAGATGTCAAGCTTAAAGCTAGTATTTCAGAAGCAGTGGATTCATTACCAGGAGTTTCCGCTATTGAATTTACATCCCCTAGTGGAACTATATAGTCCTTTTTCTTTCACAGCTACTTTCAGCAGAATCAAACTCCAGGCTTACTTACTCCTTTCTTAGGGTAAAGGCTTCATTTTCAGTTGATGAATCGGAATATTAAACTCCTGGTTCTATAGTAGCGGTTGACTCCGCAGCTCCTTTTCGGTTAGAGCGGAGGGTAAGGGAGATCTTCTAACCAAAGATCGAGCAGCTCTTGACGTTAGGCCGAAATGCCAGTGTCAAGGAGTCTAGAGTTCAGAGAGGCCACGGCATAGTCTTCTACTCTTTGGATCCCAGGAATGAGCAGAATCTTTCTTAGATTAGAGGAATGGGCAGAATAGAACTCCATCGATCGGGTCTCAAAAAAGATAACCGCAGATAGAACTGATGATTGGATTGGGAAGGTCACTGAGCCACTCGAAGATTTCGTATCCAGTACACGCTAATGGAAGCCAAGCCGACAGGCCTTCTCTATTGAGGGATCTGGTCTGGGCGTATTCATTCTTGAAAGAATGTACTATGAGAGAGAATACAAGACAAAGCCCCCTGGCACCTCTCGGCCAAAGCATATCGTATAACAAAGAAAGATGGTTTGTGGTCTTAGGTCCGAAAGGTACCCTATACCTGAATTGAGGCGAGCCCACCCGGTTGGAAAGAAGAATGGAGAAGCTGACCTGGAATAATGCTACGCTTCATAGCCTCTTATTTCACACTTAGCGAACTGGTCATTCTCCTATCTGTCCCTGGGGCCTCTTTCGTTCCTATAGGTCTTTAACCCACCCTTCTATACATGTCTGGCTCCCTTTCATTCCTTTCGGAATTCCGATTTCTCTGCATCCGTAGAGGCCAAATCATAGGCTGCTAAAGCCAAGTAGTCCTCAGCCCCCATCTGCTGCATCTAAATATGCTCTTTCATCCGCTGAGACAAAAGCATATGAATCAACTGTTTCAAATGAGGAAGATGCACTAAAAAAGAAAAGACGTCCAACGGAGGTCACTTCGCTCGCCTAAGAGCTGTGGGACTTTTTGGATCAATTGCTGAGGAGCAGACGATCTTGGCTTAGAGAGATGCACCTTTTAGCTTGTTTATTAGGTTTCAGGGAATCCCTCACCCAGTTCCATATGGGGATGAATCCAATCCTAGGGCATTAACTTTTCTGGGAAGCCGGTCCCTTTACATTACATAATAGGCAGTTTTTTCGAAGTAGCTGCAATTGAATCGGCTGGTCTAGAATCAGCTGCTAGAGAATAGGCCGCTAGGGGTACAGATTTGCTAACTGTTCAATTAACCAGTGTTCTGTTTGCAATTGAATGCGTATCAGCTGTGATTGAATCAGTAAGCGCTGCAGATCTGATCTACACTCGTCCTTCAGCTGGTAATCTGCCATCCGCTGGAAAGCTTTCACCTGTTGTTTCAGATTCTAAGCCAGTACCCGGGACAGATGATGGAAAGAGAGAAGCTAGTATCTCATTTCCAGTGCTTTTGTCTGAAGAGGGAATGCGTGATGCTAGAGCATTTCCTGGAGTTTCATTTACATCAGATGGTAAGGTTTAAGCTAGAAGAGTTACTCTCGCTCCTGTCCTTGATGGCTCAGATCCTCTTTCGGAGCCTGTTCTTTCACCTTACGTTCCATTGTAAGCTACTGCTAGTAAACCTACTATAGAACCTTGACTTGCATCACGCATTCCATCTTTATTAGTAGCTGGAGAGGAGTACGAAAGAACTGTAAATTCAACTCCTGCTTTTGCTGTGAATGTTGCAGGAAATTCATTAGTTGATCTAGTAGCAGAAACCTTTAGCGAAGAAGAGAGGACTCAGAAACTATAGCTGTAGCTGTTGCAGTGCCATCTTCAGTTCATTCTATAGTTCCAGTTGAGGCTGCAAATTCTTGTCCAAATAGCGATTGCGAAGAAAAGTCATTCCGTAAGAATTATTAGTCATGATATCCCATGCTAATTTCTTAAGAAAAACACCATTGGACATAGATAGATCTCTGACGCCAAGGCCTCCATCCAAAAATTTCTGACAGACAGATTTCCAAGCCACTGTAACAATCTTCCTTTCAAAAATAGAGCCCGGGCGGATACAAGAAAAAAATTCTTTAAGAAGCTTCTCAGGCCACCGATAAACCATAAAGGAATGGATAAAAGAGCTAGCCACGACCGACTTAATCAAAGTTAAACGACCCGCAATAGAAAGGGATTTACCAGTCCATGAGGTCAATCGGCATTTTATTTTATCCGCAATCTCACGAAGATGGCACGTCTTCGGCTTCCCACGGAAAAGAGGAACGCCCATATAATTGATCGGAAGATGACCCCCGCTAAGGTTCCACGCTCGGCTTAGGGAGAGAGCCAAAGCATTGCTGGCGTTACCACTAAGAAAGATTTTTTTTTTTTTCAACGCTCACAACCTGACCAGAAAGTTTATCGTATATAAGAAAAGCTTCTTTAAGAGTGTTCAAATTCTTCTTGGTGGCCTTCCCATAAAATATCATCGGCATATAATAGATGTGAAGGGAATAAAATCCGACTACTGGGACTCGAGCGAACAAAAGCACCAATGTCACAAAGTCTCAATATAAATCTACTGAGGAAGTCCTAAGCAATTCAAAAAAAAAAGGGAGAGAGCGGGTCCCCTTGGCGAACTCCTCTGCCACAACTGAAAAACCCAACAGGAGACCCATTGAGAATGATCGAAATGCGAGCAGAATCCAGGATCGTAGTAATCCAGGTAGTGAAAGTATCTGAAAACCCGAAGCTGCGAAGAACTGAAGTGATGAATTTCCAATTAAGAGTGTCGAAGGCTTTTTTGATGTCAACTTTAATCATCATATTGCTCCCAGAGCCTTTTCAAGTAATTGACAGCGTCCGAAGCAAGAGCAATGCATTCATGAATGCGGCGACCTTTAATGAACCCGGTTAGGAGAGACAATGCGGGCAGCAATGACAGCAAGATGATCAGCAAGGACTTTAGAAAGGAGAAGAAAGGACATCTGAAAGCCCAGATGAGGCGGTTGTGGTTCCGTAAGGAATTGAAGAAGGAAATGCAACTCTAGTTGCTGTCTTATTAGCAGAAACGGAAGTCAATTCGATAGTTGCAGGAGTATCCGTTGCTGAGGAATCAACTGGCAATTCAGCTTCTACTGTAAATGAGGTTCCTGGTTTTGCTGTTATAGTAGCGGAAAGTACTGTAAATTCCCCATCTTCTGCTCCTGCTGGGCGGCTATCTAGGGCAGGCTTTGAAGTAGCAGAAAGTAATGTTCCAGTTTTGGACTAAGAAGAGGATACAGGTTCTATAGCATCTTTAGCTGAGGAAGTCACTGAAATAGTTGAATATTAAACTCCTATTTCATTTCTTTTTTTCAATGAATAGGCGTGATTTATAATAATTTTTCTACTAGGAGCTAACTAGCTATCTTGGAAATGCTCTAAACCGTAGAATCACAACAGCCCTTCTCTTATCCTTAAAAAGCAGTCGAGCGTTCTGGAGATGGATTCCGATCGAACTAAGAAAGTGAAGTCTCATTCAATAGTGTAGTGGGATTCGAAAGATATAGGAGTACCCGGTCCTACACCAGATATTTTGCGGCTAAGAGCCACTGAATCCCGCCGATAAAAAACAAACCCCTCTGGTTTCATTATCAGGATATCTAGGCTCAGGGTCTCTAACTGCGAATCAAAGCGCTCTAATCGGGCATCCTGAGCTGAGAGATTAGTGACCCGGTATCTCTTGTTTGTTCTGCTCTTACTTAATATTCTAGGGTTTTCCCTTTATTCTATCCATCTCATCTATCCCCTTTTCAAATAGAGAGAGCTGCATAAAATAGAGAGCCCGCTAGAGAGGACATTATATTATCTTTTATTATCAAAAAATAAATAAGTAGAGTTACGAGTGGTGAAGCTTTATATGTCTTGTGGTTTACTATTGGAAGATTGGTCAAACTGGCTAAAAAGCCTAGTTAAAGTAAGACCTTATTCCGTAGTATTACTGAAGACACTAATTTCGCCTCGATCGGAGTATACGGAGAACAGTTGAGGATGTTACTTCCCTCTCTGATCTCTATAGACTTACCTTGCCTTGGATTCGGACAATACCTGTTAAGCAAGGTTTGTCCTGGCGACCCACCTGGAAGTCTCTCCCTAACATGATGATGAAACGAAAGCGTCCATCGTTTTTGACTTAATGGAAGTATGAGGTTGCGGCATATGCTCAATCTTTAATAAGAGAGATAAGTCATGGACAGATTTTCTTGTCTTTATTTGAGCCGTGGATTAGATATCCATTGGACCATCTAGATAGGCCAGACTGATATTGAAATATCAACCGCCTTAGAAAAGTGATCTCTGAAACTGAAAGCCTTTCGACTGAATACCAATAGAATAGCCTTTAGAGTCGCTCTTTCCAAATAGGTCGAGTAGCCCTTTACTTTATAGAAAGGAGATCTCTAGTTGGGATTCACACGCACAGCCTTATCCTATGAGTCCGCCTATGCTACGCGCCTGCCTTTGAGAGCCTTTCCGCTGGTTCCCTTCGTCGGCGTCATTGAACCTCGTTAGCATTTCGAAAAGCTCAAAACGAATGGTCAAAGGAATTGATGATTCGTGTTTAGTCTCCGATCTTCGCCTAGTCTTAGAACCTGCACTGTAGAGAGGGGAACAAGCACCTCTTTCTGCCGCTCTCCTCCCAGATGTAGGTCTTCCCTGAAAGTGAGAACACTGCTGCCCAACTTATAACCCGGTCACTCCCTTCTCTTCCTTCAGCTCCTGCAACAGATGAGGTTTTATCCCATCTACTTCCCCGGGACTTCGATCCTGTAGTTTCAGATGGCACAGCTGCCCTTTTTCAGCATCCTCTGATGCAACTAGAGCAACGAGAAGCTATTCAATTGAAGTTCCTGTTCTTTCTGATGTAAGGTTAGACCTCAGTTCTCCCTCCCTACAGGAATGGAATGCTTATTCTTCTTAGGCGCGCTACATAGATCTTTTCATGGAGACGGACGGAATACTTTTTTCTCTCTTTCTCCGTCGATCTTCGCTACTAAAGAGGAGATGTAGCTGGGGAGAGGAAGCGGGTCCACCTGTTGATTCGAAGAACCCCAAGTTTGGAAGGCCTTCCGAATACATAATTACAAAGTAGTATAGAAGAAAAAGTTCTAAAAGAGCGTAGCTCCGATCCTGATTCTTTAATCAAATGCAATCACCCGGTTCTCTTGGTCTGTATCCTAGATCAACCACCTTGGTGGATCCATATCCACAACCATCTGATCTGGGACATCGGCACCCTCGAATGGTATCTTCAATAACTAGTAGGTCTAGTAGGTTCATAACTTGATATCCTGGAGTTGGGATTCAGTCTAGACCCCCAACCCTTCCTTGGTAGGATTGAAAGAGGTTGTTTTCCTTTCTGCATAGAGCTTGCCCACCTGTCTGTTAGTTATGGCTCACTGGGTGGTTGACCACCCCTATTCCAGTAGTTCCAGATGAAGGCACATGATTCCTATCCTTCCCGGCTGTTGGCCTGTTCTTTTGAATCATCAGAATAGTATTCATCCGTAGTCGTGGAAATCTGACAATAGTTCTGTGTCGAATCGGAATGAAGATCAGAGGCTAGGGCAGGGCATAGGGCATACAGAAGACTAAAAGGTTGCTAAAGCCCTTTCATTGGATTTTTTTTTTTAGTTTTGCATACAAGGAAAGCGCTAAGTTGCTTGTTATACCGTTCGGGCCCAATACCCATTGGTCCCTTCACTCACTTCAGAGAGGGTTAACAAGCTTCTTAGTGCAAGGAGAGAAGGAAGCAGCACCCAGCTCGATGAATCTGAAGAGCATATTACTTATGATATTTATGATCAGCAAGTCGACAAGCGAGAGACAAGGTTGGGTGAGGGTACAAGGCGTGGGATCTACGATCGACTGTGCCCGTTGTTGGCTTTGCAGATGCTTTCAAATACTCTAGCAGTATATTCCATTCATTGTATATATCCCTTTTTCGTGTCATTGACATCACAGTCAATCTCTTTTCCGAAACATTGACATCAGAGATTGCATTCAATCGAATGGTTTGACATAAGAGATGTTCTAATCTATCTGTAGTGTAGTAGCTAAGGTCAACGGTAATATGTCACCCTGCTTTAATGGGAGTACTCTTTCCATTAGGAGCTTCCCCCTTCAAGAGCTGGGCGACTACCCTAATAAAGTTCTTCCTAGCGTATAGTATTGGACAGATGGAGTCTTTCTCTAATATAGTACCTAATAGTTAGATTAAGCATTAGGCGCAACTTCTACTATAAAGCATTCAATTCAGTTAATCTCTTCTCTTTCTGTCTTTCCTGGTTATCTGTTCTCTAGTCGTATAATCATACGATTCTGCCAGACTATTTTATTAATTCATTCCACGTGGAAAATCGTCTAGCTCTTCATCAGACGATTTCTCATATGATTATTTTCGTGAATTCGACGTAGAAGAAGTTCGTCTTGCCTCCCTTTATTAAGTACTGGGCTAAGGGCGGACCCCTCCTTCTATCTAGGTATCCCGGTCTCCTAGTCTCGTCCCTTGTTAGTGCAATAAATAGAAGTGAGTTTGCTTACCTCTTCTGGTAGCAAGCGCTCTTTGTCAACAACCTCTTTAGTAATGGAATCGGTTCTTCGTTCTCTATACTATCTAATATAGTCATTCATTGGTTCATCTCCAGGTTCTGCCTCTTAATTCCCTACCCAATGGGGACGGGACGCACTCTTCTCTTCACCCAGGGCTTTCTTTCTAGTGTGCCTATCTATTATTAAGTATTTTCCTATTCTCCCGGTACCCCCTTAGACAGGCATTCCGCTATCCCGATTCTCTTCCCGAAAGAAGAAAGAATTTCTTTCACTACACTAAATAGGAAGTTACATTTGTAGCAGTCCAAGAATTGATCTATCCCCGAGGTCACTCTCAAGAGTACGACCGGAGGCCCTTACTTAACGAGTTTGTGTCGCATAATGTGCCCTTCTTCCGGAGAATGGAAGATTTTTTTTAACAATGGAATCATGACAACGTCTAGTTCCGCTTCTTGCTCTTTTGCAAGAATGCCTTTAGTAGACAACCAACGATTTGAATTCAAAATCCCCCGACAGCTATACCGATGTGTCAACGGTACTTCTCTGATCTGATCGAAAATCATTCTCCAACCGCTCGTAATTTCTTTCCCAATCCTGTTCCCAGGGCAGTGCTCAGTAGCAACCTCTCTTTGCAACCGGGGTATTGCTTTCCTATGCACCCATTTCTCTTGCTCGATGGGATATTAAGAATAAGCAGCAGCCTCAGATGGCCTATCTGTCCCGTTTCCTTTAGCAAGATCCCTCGTGTGAACCCCCTAGCTGTAAACCACCTTTTAATATAATCAACCTAGCTAGCGGGCCTAAAAGGCCTTCTTTCTAATAAAATAAAATACCCCTACTGCTTTGTTACCAGAGCTGGATCGATTCAATCTTTTCCCAGTGCCCATGCTCCTACTACTCCCCTTCTGCTGCTAGTCTGACTCCCATGGATGGTTATGGTGGTTCCCCAGCTGCTGCTCCTACTCCTTTGGCTGGTGCCAAAGAAGGTGACTTTGAAGTTGAAGCTTGCCCAGTAGGCAGTTAGATGTAACCATGCTGGCATTACTATGAGAGCCTTAGAGCGCAGATGTCTCTGTCCCTAGTAAGGTGATGCTTAGGTGCGAGGTTGAGATGACGGAAAGACAGAAGAGGATAAGCAGCTGTAAACAGGGCATGCCACAGCTGTCTTGGGCTATTTTCTTCTAATATATATTATTACAAAGTGGTAGCAAGCAGCTCTTTAAGCAGTTGATCGACCAAATGTGAACTATGAGACGCTTTCATTTGCCGGGACATTATCTGCTCTTTTTCTGTCGTCCCACCAGTCTTCGACTACCTGAAGTAGAGAATAAGGGCTGGTCTTCATCTCGGAAAGAAGCTAGCATGGGTGTCTCTTCATTGTAGTAGCTTTACCCGGACTTTATTTGATCTGATCACCATTTTTCTATGCGAATGCTCGATCTCCTACTTGTGTATAACGATCTCAAAACACTGACCTTTTTTAGGAGGCAGGTGGATCCGTACCACTTTACGGTGCAAACCCTCTTCTTGGTGACGGAGATAGGCAACTAGGATAGACAGGACGAGCGACAACAGACTAATTAGTAAGTACAAGCGCAAATCTCTCTTGGACGAGCATGTCCACTAGGTAAAATGATGATAGGATACGACCAGCACACCTAGTGGAATAGTCCCATCTTCCGGTGTGGTGACATGACCTTAGCCTTAGAGAACTTTTGATCTTGGCACTCTCGTGAATATGGGCAAAGTGCTACTATTTATAAACCTATTTACAAGAAGCTACTACTGCTAGAGCAAGAGCTACTATAACTATTGAATTTACTGTTCTTTCTGCTACTACAGCAAGTAAAGGAACTATAGAATTAAGAGTTTCATTTGCAACTCTTGATGGCTTAATTTCCTGTATTTTCAGATTCTGATTCCAATACTGCTACTATAGTTGCAAAGTCAACTACTAGTAAAGAAAGTAGAACATCAACTAAAGATTTTACAGCTACTAGAGCTAAGAAAAGAAGAGCTACTATTACTGCGACTATTGAATTTACTGTTGTTTCGTCTTCCGTTTATGATTCCTCACCTGTAACTATAACTATATAAGTTCCTGTATTTGTATTCAAAACTTCTTTCTTTCTTTTCTCATTTCAAAGGAATAAGGCTTTTAACTAGCAGATAGGACTGTCAATTCCAGAGTTACTGTGGAATTACATGTGTTAAGCAAAGAAAATCAATAGTTTTTATTCATTGAAATTGTTTCAATTTCCCGTCTTTTTTGATAGGATTTAGAGGTTTTATAGTTTTTACATAATATATGATATTTCATAAACAAAAAAAGTTGATCCGAAAAACAAACAAAAAGGATGGTGCGCGACAAGTGGTAAACTCTTCCATTAGTTTAAAGTTCGTGATCTAAACTAATGAATTTACTGTTCGTTATTTCATTTCATTGACAGCAACAGTAACTAATGAATTGGTTGTTCTTTCTTCTGTAGTTTATGAGTCCGATTCTGAGACTGTTGATGCTATTGAATTTGAAGTTCTTGAATTTGTAACCTTCTTCTTTTCGCTACTAGAAAGATTGTTTACTACTAATATACTCTTAAGTAGTGTAATTGACTACAACTAGTTAGAGTACAGCTACTAAACCTTTCTTTGACAGCTACTTAATTATTCTTTATTTCCAGTACTTGATGCTACTTACACTAATACTGCAACTATTGAATAACCATAAGTGACTACTTTAATTGACTTATAGTTAGTTGCTACTACTATTAGTAAAGCTATGCTACTGTTACTATTTTTATACAACTATTATATTACAGTACTTCTTTCCTATTGACTTTTGTAAACGGGAGTTCAAGGTTGGAATCCGGTAATAAATAGGCCTTCTTTAGTAGCGGAATAGGTCATCCATTTAGCCTTTGTTGTCTAAACTCTCCTCTTCGATGTCACTTCACTTGCGAGACTTTGACTTGATATTACCCTTCAACTAAACTATCTTACCTTCAAGAGCTACACCTTCGGTGCCTTCTACTTGCGAGACTTTCCATGAAACTCCCGCTAAGGGGGGCTTTGAACTATGAGACATGTAACTTTACGATGCTTTCCTTTCAACTCTACAGTTAAGGCGCGTACTTGCTTTCCATTCTACTCTACTCTTACAGTTAAGGGCGCTTATAAGACCCCAGGAAAGAGCTACTATATTACCTTCCACTCCCGTTAAGGTGCGAAGCAAGAGGGAATTAGATGAGCTGGGGCCTTAAGCATGCTTATACGAAGTAGAAGGGGCGAAGCTACTGGGAATTATAGATTCACAGGGGCAAAAAGCATGCAATTCTATTCCTTCGTGACCCATACTCTCGAGTTACTAAAGTTCCTATGATTCCATCCCTCCCTTCGCTTGATTGACCAGCTGGGGATCCATGACATAGCAGTCCTTGAAAGTCTTATATAGGGATAGATTCTATTCAGAGGGTGCCCGCTTCCTTCTTCTTTCACATAAGCAAACCTCGTAGGCGGACCCTTCCCTTCCATTCCTCACTTTCAGTAAGTAGGACGCTAAGAAGCATTTCTTACTTGTTTAATAATCAAAGTCCAATATATAAAGAAAACAGGGTACGCTCCAGCTTCACAACTTCTTAGTCTTCTGCAGTTCCTGGGCCTTGACTCCCGGACTTCTCTTTATAACGTCTATACACATGAGGGAACTAGCTACTCTTTTAAAAAAGAGAGTTAGAAGTCTAGTAATTTAATAAAGACTAGGAAGTGGCAGGGTACCAGGACTCATAAGGACAAGACTCAGGATCGTAACCCGCACTAGCATAGGGATCCTCTCTTCAGCGGGCTCATAAACTCCAACTCGATCAGCTGCTACGGTTGCCTTGTTTTAAAAGCTTCTAGGGTATCTGCTCTTTATGATTCTTCTCTTTATGGTAACTCGTCAGCTAATTCATATCAAATTGGGGATCAGGTACTTCCATTATTAAATGGAGTACAAATCAACAATAACATTAAGGATAACCCCTAGGTAGGTAACATGGGTAGCACCCCCAGTAGAGAAAGAAAGACCTATAAGCGGAGTTGTACTCACCTGAAGCACAGTATAAGTAGACCTTATAGCCCAACCTTAAACAAAAAAGGGTACGCTCCCAGGTTGTCTTACTATGCATCCCGAACAACGAATTCAGCGGCTACTTCTGTTTATGAGTATACTGATCTCGGTTTGGGAAGTGAAGCACTCACGCTATCCCTTGGGTACAGGTAAGCTAAAGCATACCCTATTCTTTACAGTAGGAACCATACGGGTAGGGTAAGAGAGTCCTATTCCCTCATAGTGGAAATGTTACGAAAATGCACAATTATGACCAATTCGACAACTCTTATTACACAGAAAATCATTCCAAATCGCTGAAATAGTGTATGTTTTCTCGGCATTGTGGATAGGAAAGCCCTTGTTTTGGGTAGGATAGAGCACCCGGTCACGTAAAACCGAAGTTGGGTCATCATCTTAGTTGTAAGCTTCTAATGACTGTCTTCTGCTCCATGAGCTGCGTAACTCGACTCGCCACTCAAGAGAATTAAACAGAGCGAGGGACTGCTTAAGCTGATACATTTGAGCTGAATCACACCTGCAAGCTGAACTACCCTTCGAATCCAGTAGTGGAGTATCAAGGGAAGTCCCTGTGCTGGACAAGGTGCTATCCAGAGAGGTACTGAGGCACATTTCACGCTCAAAACCGGAGGAGTTGAGAGAATTCCTATAGAAATTACGGGGTTATTTAACAAATTGTAACGAAAATACGCGGGAATTGAACTAAATTCACTAATTTCGGTGTTAGAAGTCATGAAAAAGGTCCGAAAAGGTCTCAGATTGTGTCAAAACCGGGCAATTTCAGGCGTTTTGGGGTCGGGTAAAAAAGAGCAAAATTGCAACATCTAAAGATGCCTTATGAAACGGAACTTTTTACGCTTTTTATCAGGGTTTTACGCTAGATAGGTGTCGAAGAGGTCCAAAAAGGTACCGAATCAGTCCATAAAGTGCCGTTTTTCAAGGAAATCAGGTCATTTTCGGGCACTTTTAGTCACTTTTGCAACTTTTCCATTAATAGGAATTATTGAATTCTTGATTATAGAGTTAGCCGCGGACTGAGGGTATGTATTTGCAGCAGTTTATGCGCCCACTTTGAAACCCAAAGGCTTATGCTTCCGCCCCGACTGACTCCAAGTAGTCCTCTCCAGTTGCCGATCCATCAACTAATTATGGTCCCGATGAGGGTCCTGATTCCACAAAGCCAACTAATTGAAGATTCTTTAGCCAGGTCATCATAAACTGAGAAGCTGCGAACGAACCAGCTCTTGAGCAGGTGCAGGGGTTGATGTGGACGATACCGGTCCATCTTCGTAAAGAAGAGTTTCCGCTAAACCGTATTCTGTAGATTCTGTTACCTATATAATGACTCTCCCCATTGGGGATACCTCTCACTCTGGTCGAGCCATTACATACCTCTCATTAAGATCCCAATACTGTACTAAAGGTGGGTGCATTTGTGGGGCTGTGATCCGTATTCTTCTCCAGCTTATTCATAAGTTAGCAGGGTTGCAGGGGATGAGTCATCATTGTCAAGGCATAGGCTAGGGCAAAGGAATCCAAGTATGAAGCTGAACCCCTGACATCGGAGGGTTTGTCAACCGCAAGAACATATGATCCTGCTCGCACACCTAGCGCTCAGATGCGTATGTAGCTCCATCTATGTCTTCTCTAACAACCCATGCAGATGCAAGCTGCCTTCTTGATTAGGGGTGCGGTTATCCCTACTTGGATAAGATATTCGGGAACTGGGAGTGCGCTTACAGATTAAGACATTCCTGTGATAATTCCCCCCGGGATCTTGGAACCCTTTATTAACGAAAAAGTGTAAGGTAAATGGAGCACAAAACTGTACTTTAAGCCCGCTATAATGAGCAAAAAAAGGTAGGCTTCTGATTCCTTGTTTGGGAAGTCCTCTACTTCTAGTCACTATGCTGCCCATTCCACTCCTTATTAGGATTCAATTCCACGGTCTTTACCCAAAGGGTATGCTAATTTGCACATTCCCCTGTCAGCAGTCTTAGAAAGATAGACTACAGAATCCCCAGTAGCGGACTAACTACTCATCATTATGCCCAGAATATGGAGAGAAGACACGGCCACAAGTGCAGCTCCTGTTCTTTGAACGCGAAGCGCCATAATCCATAACATTTCTATCCAAAAACCCAGTGTTTTAAACAATTCCTATCTAAATTGCAGGGGAATTGACACAAATTCCTCATTTTTTAATGTTTTTCGGCGAAAGAGGGTTTACTTTGGTCTGTAATCCGGCTAAATTGGTGAAAAAGGTGCTCATTTCAGGCATTTTTAGGAAAATTCCTAGCTTTTGCACTATGGAGGAACGGAACTGTATCACCCTTATGGTTATTCCCCTCTTTCCAACAAGAGGGACTACATTTGTTGATACTTCGACCCGGGGTAAGATGCCAACTATGAGGACTCTTCTGTAACCTATTCTTCTGCTGTTTCGAGCCGTAATGATGCACTTTCTATCCTAAAACACGGTAAAAACAAACCTTTTTGTTCGAAAACGGTATATTGCACTCCTTATTATAACGGAACCTCTTAAAGGTAGCCTTGTACCCAACTTAAGGATATGGGTATGCATCAAACCCTGCGAATGCTATAGACAAGTCCTCTGCGCAACTACTTTTTCTTAACGATGTTATACAGTGTTTGTTTACACTAACCAGGTTTATGTTTTTTCTTTTCTTTATTGTTTTTCTTTCATTTTTTCCTTATTCAATTGCTTTTCGAGTTTGTTATTTCATTTCATTGTAAGTTATTTGAATTCTATTTTAATTTCATTTCAGAGTTTGTTCTTTTTTATTATCATTTTCTTTTCTTTTCTTTATTGTTGTTTCTCTTTCGTTCTAATATCGTAATAAATAGAAATAGTTGATTCTCACTCTGAGAGTGATTTTGACCGATCGAAAGCTAACGACCAATAGTGCTCTCCAGTAGTGCTCTGCGGAGTCGGAGATGCCGGTAAACGTTGGTTAGTAGAATGGTCTTTCTCTCCGATTGAGGAATCATGGCCAGGGGAGAATCCAATATATAAAGTGTTCCGTGAGTGATTCTTATCAAAGATCTTTTCTATGATCATCTTTCTTTTAGGTAAAAGCGGAATTATCAATTTGATTTTTCTTATATAAATTATGGAATTTTCTCTCAATTTGATGAGAAATCTGGTTCGATGGCTGTTCTCCACTAACCACAAGGATATAGGGACTCTATATTTCATCTTCGGTGCTATTGCTGGAGTGATGGGCACATGCTTCTCAGTACTGATTCGTATGGAATTAGCACGACCCGGCGATCAAATTCTTGGTGGTAATCATCAACTTTATAATGTTTTAATAACAGCTCACGCTTTTATAATGATCTTTTTTATGGTTATGCCGGCGATGATAGGTGGATTTGGTAATTGGTTTGTTCCGATTCTGATAGGTGCACCTGACATGGCATTTCCACGATTAAATAATATTTCATTCTGGTTGTTGCCACCAAGTCTCTTGCTCCTATTAAGCTCAGCCTTAGTAGAAGTGGGTAGCGGCACTGGGTGGACGGTCTATCCGCCCTTAAGTGGTATTACCAGCCATTCTGGAGGAGCAGTTGATTTAGCAATTTTTAGTCTTCATCTATCTGGTGTTTCATCCATTTTAGGTTCTATCAATTTTATAACAACTATCTTCAACATGCGTGGACCAGGAATGACTATGCATAGATTACCCCTATTTGTGTGGTCCGTTCTAGTGACAGCTTTCCTACTTTTATTATCACTTCCGGTACTGGCAGGGGCAATTACCATGTTATTAACCGATCGAAACTTTAATACAACCTTTTTTGATCCCGCTGGAGGGGGAGACCCTATATTATACGTTATTCAAAGGGTACTACCCTTTTTCCTGCGGCGAATATTGCCCTCCTTTTTTAGTGGGTCGGCCTCATTAGTTATAGGCATAATCTTGGGAGTGCTCTTCCATTCCGACACCCTGGGAATGGGAATGATGCCTCAAGGGGAAGCTGGCGCTGATCTACAGGAAGAGGGCCAGTCGTCCTCAGGCTCGAATCAGCCTTCAAATCCGGATCCTGTGCTAATAGATAGAATTCCCAATCCGCTACTATTGAACAGAAACGAAGAGGCTTTAGGTATAATTCAAAGTGAATTCAGACGCGTCTGTTTAGATCCGTTAGTACGGCAGCATTTTGTTAATCTCAATTTTGATACGCTGGATTACAATAGGTTGGTGAAACCCATGGTAGGGGGCTATCCATTCAATATCCAGCATCAAGAATGCTTGGATTTGCTAACCGAAAGGTTTGTGAGTGGCAAGCGAACCGACATTCGCTACATTCGGGGAGAAATTATTAATTTCTTAAATCGCGTCTACCCCGAAAATTATATTCCTTAGCAATTTTGGCTCGTATATATCCGTAGTTGGGATTTGTTCTTTCTTCGCCCCTATCTATCGTCGTAGAAGCTGTTCCTAGGAAAGATTATGGTTCACGGGTATCCAATCAATTA
>JACWIL010000016.1:267776-285276 GCA_018132145.1 Boehmeria nivea var. tenacissima | reverse complement strand
AAACACCGAAAGAGAGCCGCTTCGAAGTCCGATTCCTGTGACACTTTGTCAGCCTTTTTCCTAGATTGGTAAAACTGGATGAATAGGTTGTGAGAAGAGCTGATGTGAATCCGGATTAGCATCGTCGTTGGGAGCAGACAGAAGACGCATTGGCTGAGTCAAGTACATCATAAGCAGACCTGTAAAGTACATAGCCATCTGCTTGAAAGCTGGGCTCTTTTGTTCTCTATTTTAATAGTGAGTGCACCTAAAACTGTCTCCAAGAGACCTGGGATTTCGTTACAAACTGAGTAATTCTTATACCTTTCCGTCCTAAGTTCAGAAGATCGGAATGCAGACTAAAGAGGATTAGTTTCATTCGCTGCCAAGCCCCCTTCCAACCTAGAGTAATCTGCTTTTGATTACACTTCTGGTTCTTCTTATTACCTGGAGTCTGTTATACCTATTACTGGTTAGGGACCCGGATCCTCTGCAGCTTCCGGGTCCTCTGCTGGTTCCGGATCCGGATCGCAGAAAAGAAGAGATCTAAAAAAAGACATCGAAGATCTTATCGAATCCTCTGTGACCTCTTATTTAGACAAAAATGAAAAACAGCTGCACGAGGACTTTCCGGGGGACGAGGGAACTCTGGGTACTAGTATATTTATGGATTCCCTATTTAAAAATATCAAACATGATTCGGGGTTAACCGCAAACGATCTGTCTTTGACAGCACTTCGTGAAATAAAAAAGACATTAGAACAGGATTTTTTGGATTCGGCCGGCCGCTATGATCGTTACAATAACGACTTTATAAAGGCAAATATCCGCTTCGTTTTAAACAACCTTCGAAAGAAATGAATGCGGATGAACTAACGTAGGGGGAATGAGAGTGGATGAGATCCTGTTGTTTAGTGTTCTGGTCGGGCGAACCGCCCCCGGATGTAGTCTGTCACGGGCGAACCGGGTAAAAAAAAGTCACGATCACTGTGGTATGAAGCTGGATCTAATTCATCCGGAAGTGCTGGTTCGAATCCAGCTCGTGACAAGGCCTTTTTGGTCATATACCTTGGTCTTGCTTGTTATTGTTATATTCAGTTCCTTTTTCCTCCCCCCCAGCTGATCCATTAAAGGTTCACTTCTTTCTCCTTACCTGTAAGCGGCGGTTAGTACTTTTTATCTTTAATTGGAAGGGTTATCGGATTCCACTCACCAACTATTGGGAACAGATCTAGAGTCGAACCTGATTCCCTATGTCGACTACCGGTCCTGTTCAGTGGAGGCTTTTTCGCCAGGCAGGGTGAAATCCTTTTTCTTCTCGAATTACCAACGTCCGTCCAATCACAAAAATAACCTGCCCGCCCCCTTTGAATATGAAGTTTTTTCCTCTGTTGTGGAATCGGTTCGTGCCACCCCCCGTGGCATTGGCTTTGATTGCCCCTACTCTTCTCTTGTCCTCAACCCCGCTTCATGCTATAGGAAAGAAAGCCGATATAAAGAGCTCCATATTAGCGAATTGCCTCTGACTACTCTTTATATACGCTATGCTTCGAATCTCGAAGGAGGCTACGCCCCTCCTTGCCTAAGAGTTCTTGCTTCAAGTTAACTTGCGGTTGGAAGTCTTACTGCTACTGTCCGTCCTAGCTATTGGCTGCCTAGTTGTAGGCTTACTTTCGCTCCTCTCGCTATGCGAGAGCTGCTTCGCCCCTCCGAGTTCTGGAGGTAGAAGGGAAGATCAGAGCGGACACCTATGGGATAACTTGAACATATAAATATGCCTCACTTTCCTGAAAGCAAGAAGCACCCAATCCCTCTCTGCTAGGTTAGGAAGACTTTCATTAGCAGTCGGGCTGTGGAACCATAGTCCTTAGGCCTCAAAAGTACTCTAAAGGGGGACTAATATGGTAGAGTACTTTTTTCCATCCTTCTTGACTTGCCCGAAACAGCTGTTTTCATGAGTTCATCCGGTTTTTTTTAAGAATGAGGCACCAAGCATGTTACTTATCTTGTTAAACAAAGCCAGGGGTTCTGAATAACAATACTAGCAATGCGCCATCTGGGGGTAGCAACAGGCAGTTTTGCAAATGAACAAGCCTTACTAGATGCAAGGCAAAGTACCAGCACAACTGTTTCTCTTTCTACTGTTTCTTTCTATGTGGGATTAAGTTAAGCATTTCCCTACTCTGGACTGGCACAGGCTCCGACCTCATCATATCCAATATAGTTTTAGGGGACTCACCTACTTGTACTTTTCGATTTCTTGTTAGGGAGCCCAAACATTTTGTATTCGAACTAAACAGCAGAGGGGCTAGATGCTACCCTCGCTCAACTCGAGACCACATTATGGTTTATTTTCTCTAAAGTGATAACATGAGGAGCGTTTACGTCACTCGGAAGTCCAGTTGAAATTCTAAGGCTTCGGCGACTTGTCAATCTGGATTCAATCAAAAATATGGTGATGTGACAACTTGTTAGTCCGTTTTGGTACCTCTTTTTCACGCAAAGCGTAAGGCAAGGTTGTAGCATTCCTTGGTGATATAGTTGAGCTCTAAAGTAGCAGATCTCAAACAGTGCCTCCTCGTTGTAGCATTCTCAGATGGATACACGAGTTGATCCCATAGAGAGAGAGGATAGTTCCAAAGGGGCTCTGCTGTTAAAGAAAGAGTTATACTAAGCCGTAGTTGACCAACCTAAAGCAGCTTATGACCCCCAATTAATTATATTCTCTTTTGGGCCGGTGAATCAGAGGGCTTTAAAAGAATTCATGTTGGGGACCCGAAGTTACCGGCCATGAGTCTAAAAGGACCTTCGACTATTATGTGATTTGTGGTTCGGGGATATGAAATAAATACCGGATATTATTCAGGTGAGGGTGGTCGTAGATCAGGAGCAAAAAAGACAGTAAAGGCCCTCTGAGCGAAGTGCATCTCAATGGAAGAGCTTTTTACTATTCTTTTCGACGTGAGGCATGGTTTGATGAAAGCAAGGAGCAAGAGGGCTGCAAATTCGTTAGTCCTTTTCCGCTTACTACTATTCGGTATGTGAATTCACCCATCGCTTAATAAATTGGTATCTGTTTTTCTTTTCCTATCCCGACTTTCCGCGGTAAGTCCCCTAAACCAGCTCAAGGGCATAGTTTTTGTACCTAAGCTTACACGAAAGACCAGGCTTCCTTAGCAGCATGAAATCAACATATAATCTTTAATGAGGCTTCTAGTTCTGAAACCAACCTCCCTATTTTGTCGGAAGTACTTTGCTTTTTAAAGGCCAGCTCGTCGAATTAGAGGCATCAATTAGGATTGAAGCTTAAAAACTATCGGAAAGTTCGTCTTGCTTTCAAGCTTTCACTGTAGGCTTTGAGGGCGATGGTGACTCGCCGATGCAAGATAGACAGACCAAATCGCTGGAGGGTCATAATCATCTCTTTACCTTGATTCTATGGAAACATTGGATCTCAAACCCGAGTAGTAAAGTAAAGTGTTGAGCGTGGCCTTCGGGCCAACGCCCCCTACGTGCACCACTTCAATGGATCTCTAGCCCCCGTATTCGGACCAGAACCGGCCGCCTCTTTGGCCTACTAGCTCGATCTATTCCTGCTTCTGTGAAGGAGGGCAAGACGCGGCATGACCAACCCGGACTTGTTCCCTATTTCCGCATGGAACATCAACAGAAATTAGGCAGGAAACTCCCGAAGCCCCACTCCTTCCCCAGCTCGGGACCGACCCCTAAACCTCGAACCGTCCCGAAAGGGGCAGTGGCTTATTCCATATTTATATAGACATAAGCGTCAGCATTCCACCGATATGATGATGGGGACAACTACTCACAACCAGCAAGAGCAATACGAAGTACTATTCCTCAATCAAATCATGTTGTGGAATCTCCCTATCTCTTAATAAACACAGCGAAAGCCGATGGCAACGTGACGGAAGATACAGGCGATGCCCCAAGTTGGAGGATAGTACTCTCATTATGCACTGCACAGTAAATCACGCACCGATCCTTGCTTCTCTCCAGTCTTCGACTCTGGCCTTGTCTTTAACTAGCCTTGTGTTCTATAGCCTTACGGCTTGGATACGCCTTGCGTTGTTGTCCTCGGCTTTGGTAACCCTACTTCCCTTCTGTCTTCGACCTTGTCCTTGGCTCTGCAGTCTTCAACCTTCCTCTGGCATACTTCTCACCAGATCCTCGATTCGCTATTCATACAACTTTGGCTACTTTAGCCGCATTCGCTGCATCTGACAGGGACGATTTCAGATAGGTAGGTTGGGTTGCTCGTTGTGGTTGCCCGGACCTAGATCTAGATCCAAGATAAACCAAAAGCATGGGTCGTGGTCGGCAGAATCATATATATCTGCCGGGGGCTTGGGCTTGACTTCTTTCTTCATGAATTATTTTGGAGAAGCCTGCCTCGAGAGAGACATATGGCATATCTGACTGCCTGATTGGCGAGCAGCTGTCCTCATTCATAAGTCCAAAGAACTAGCAACCAAACTGGTGGCAAGCAGGAGAGTGACCAGGCCTGATACTGATTGAAACGTTTATTTAATTGGAAGCCGTTCAGATAGCCCTAATTAGTTTGAATTAGTTTAGTGAATGTTGAGCTGTCATATCTAGCTGCCATATATGTAAACATGCCCTAAAAGTAAAGGGATCCTATTTCCTTTAGTAACCACTTTTACCCATCTGCTCTTCTCCTGACCGATTGGAGGAAGGGAAGCGAGAGCTGACTCGACTGTTAAGGACCCAGAGGGGATCGACTGTTAAGGAGAGAGAGGGAAGCACAAGGTTGGTGACCCGGGGGAGGAAAGCGAATGCAGATCTCACGCAAAGTGAAATCTCAAGATTCAGATTGGGTTTGTGTTCGGTGTGGAGTAGATAGGGCTATTCCTTAGCAAGGCTATTCAGTAAAGGCGAGAAGGGATCTATAGCAAGGGCAGTGGCAACCCGGGTCTACCCAAAGAAAGGCAGAGTTGAGGAAGAGTGGCAGCCCGCAGGAAGATAGATCAAACAGCCTTAGCGCTTTAGCTTGAACTGTAACCTTACCCTCGCTACTGACCTGTCGCTTGGCCCGAAAGACTGGAAGCAATGAGCTTTCCTAGAAGTCAACTGTGCCTAGACCTCAATCAATACGCTTACTGAGAGTATCGGTACCAGAACAAGAACAAGGATTTCTCTTTGGTCAAAGCCGCCGCACTTGAACCGTAACCAGCTAATGCATCGCCTTCGAGATGCATTTCTAAGACCAGTCCCTTATTCCGCTAACCAATTAGGTTGGTTCATCAGGTACCAAGGCATCTCTTTCTCCCAGGTCCCATCTCGAACATTACCGGAGAGGCGAGTCAGCCACCTCCACCATATCAAAGCTCTTTCTTATTCTCCCAGCCTGGCGATGCCCATTTCTTTTGTCTCCCCATCCCGCGCGCGGCCTAATGAATGCAAGCTCGTAAGCTAAGAAGCCCCTGCCTTGGGTGTCTTAGTCGGAATTAGACTGAATCCAACCGAATCACCTCGTGAGCCAAGCTAGGGCACGGTAAATTGATCCCATCGTTTCTCGTCCCTATTCACGATGAGAGTGGGAGAGGTGAAGCGAAGGTTGAGGAAGTCGCTTCTGCAATGCGTGAAAGTACGGACCCAGGCAAGCGAAGTTTGTTTGGCCAATCCCAAACTATACGTATTCATGATTGATGAGAATGTGAGGGGAAGAGTCTTGAATGATGGAAGGAGGGATCCCCCCTCACTCGACGAACTACCTGTACCAATCTATCCCGGAAACATCCAATCGATCCAGTGTATGCTAATGACCTGCCATAGCAAGCAACCAGAAGGTCTTTTACACGAAACTGACTGAATCTCGTATCACTGCCAACCATTTGGTGGTAAAGTCCAAACCCATTTCCCGAATGAGGCCTCTTTCTTCATTTGCATGAAATATATCCAACCAAGAGAGTAGTGCAACCTCCTTAACCTCCTTATTATCTTGACCTGCAGGTTCTCCTGCAACATCTTTTAACTGTTCTCAACTACGTCGAACCTCTCCCATTCGTTCGAGCTCTATTAGCCATCTCCTCTCCTTTTAGTCGAGCTGATTTCATCTCCTATATCTTCTTCTTAGAGCCCAAGTTTCGACACAAATTCTCGGCCTAACCTTTAGTAAGAGATCCGTGGATGTCTCTGCTACTTACTGACAGTCACTCTTCATCTTCTCCTCTTTTATCTGAGCTTGATTCTGTTGATTACAAAATAAATCCTGAAACTGGTCATAAACATACCATCCAATAATCACTCTAAAAAGAAGTTCCACCAATCCCTTAGCTAAACAGAAGCTACTAAATAATGCTCACCTGACTACGACTACCTGTCGATGTGTCAAGCTGATACAGTTCCTCCCAACACTTTGCTTTTTCATTCTCTGACGGAGTCCCGCTCGCGTTTCTGATTTGGATCAGTTTATTTCTTTTAGAATTCTAAAGTTTTCAAGAGCATTTTCATGACATAGTCAAAATTCGTTTAGTAAGGGTGAGAAAGGGTTTTTCATATATATGTAATAGACAGGCTTGTTTTCTTTAAAAAGCTTCCCGCTCCTCCTAAAAGACAAGAACTAGAAGCTAGTAAAGAAGTTGAGATTCTAGCCATAGCTGAAATTTCCTATATTTTAAAGAGGACCTCCCTCGCTCTGTCCCCGACTCTTGTGAGCCTGGTGCCTTACTATTGGATTGGCGCCGTTCTTTGCCTGAGCCTGTGAAGCGGTAGAAATGATCGCTACCATCTTGCACTCAATCGAAAGGACCCCATAATCACTACACCGGTAGCTAGCCGCTAAAGGAGTATTCCTCATAAAGATGGATCATAAGCTTTTCAATCGGACAAAGTTATCATGGTATCATGGGCCCGGAGCAGATAGAGTTGCTGTCGAAGAGCAACCGACTCCCAAGGTTCTACTAACCTCGGTCAAACAAGAAGGAGGTAACCTACATCCGTTAGAAGTATTCTTCACATCATTTGCAGAAAGTTATCTTGACAAGCCTTGAGAAAAGATATTAGTGGCAATATTTATTATTTAGTTCAGGACGGAGCTTTAATACCAATCAGTGAATGTATTTGCAGGGTTATATCTCCGGTCACTAAGAAAGAGGGATGCATACGTGGTTTCTAACTCAGATGAAGCAGTTACCAGGCGTTTGTGGGTCAACCTTAAAAGGAAATCGGGCGCTTACAAGCGACCTGGAGGGGCTATTGACAGATAAGAGTGTTCCAGTGGAAAAGGAACGATGCCCAGGTACGAGGGAGGAGCAAGTTTTAGCTAATGGAGCAGTTTGAGTATCACCAGACCGCAGGCCTCGGCTTAAGAACGAGAGCGTATTACGTTCACTACAAAATAGGACTTCCCCTTTCTTTGCTGAATAAACGTCAGTCTCACCGCTTGAATGCAAATTGGCTGAACTGCACGCTGGAGTTCTCTCGAAGAAAGACCTATCTCCTGGGCGAGCGTTGGAAGAAAGACCTTCTTATTTGTTTGTTTACCAGGCGTAACTCTAAAACATTGCTTTCTAGCGGGTCTCACTCTTTCTATTGATCATATTTTCCTCTTATGGGAAGCATGCTTCAACCATATCCTTTTACCTTTACTCATCCAGTCAAGTAGAAAGATGGTCTACTCTTATAGATGTAGCAGTCGTTCTTTTGTCTTACAGTCCAAATAGCTTATTAGATTTAGAAATCCCGGGCTAGCAAGTAGGAGTCCCAATGCTTTCGTCTCAGGGTAGAAGAAGGGGAGAGGCATAGGCTAGAAAGATAGGATTCGAAAAGATTGCTTACTCTGATATAGAGTTAAAGGGAGAGCAGTGGTCCGCACGCACCGTCGGATCATTACATTAAGGTCAAGCCTTCTTCGCCCTCTACGGGGAAATTCAATGCTCAAGTTGTTATACCAGTCAAGTTTCAATATCTAGTAAGTTTTACGAATGAAGCAGTCTACTTTTACTTTGACCAAGCTGTTTCATTTCAGTAGTGAAAGTCGTTCCAACAGACAAAGACTAGAAGAGAAGCTCTGCTAAAGAAGGGACTTCTACTAACCAAAGGAGAAGCTAGAAGGAAGACAGGAGAGATATTCTGCAGAAGTCATACTAACCTAACAATATTCTCTTTCTTTTCTATCAAGCAGAAGAGAAGGCGGGCCTCTCACCATGAAGTAAGGATAAGATCTCTCTCAAGGCCATGGGCGAGAGAGTGTTCCATTTTGGAAGGTAAGGGGCTCCAATTCTCTCTTCTACGCGAATTCATAGGCGAAGAAGACTAATCTCTTTAGTACAAGTAAATAGGTGAGATATTTGATGTGAGGAAAAGACAACTCAATCGGTTCACTTTCTCAAGGTCTGGTACTAAAGATCCAATCCATGTGAAAACGAAGTCTCATAGTCAAAAGGAGAGTGTGATCCTTAATGCGGACCCACGGACCACCTTGACTTATGATTCAGTGTCCCTAAGAAGAATTTCCATTCCCTTCCTGTGTAGGTCGACTCAAAATGTTACGGAATCGAACCTCGAACTCAATGTCTAACCGAGAATAAATCGAATGAAACCTGTGAACAATAAGGTTTAGTGATTCCCCTAACCCTCCAGTCATAGCTTCTCGGTCCTGTAATCGAGATCTTTCGTTGTTGCAGGAGCTGTAGTCATTAGTTTTTTAGTCACATGCGAAAGCTTGTAGTAATCTCGTCGTCTTTCCCAGCCGTGCCCAAATAAGCAGTTTCAGCAAAGCGGGTTCAAGCAGACGAAGAAAGCTCTGTAGATAGATCTTGTCTAAGGGAAGGATTCAATCGTCCAGTCCGTAATAAGAGATTCAGGTGGTTTGAGTATCTACATCTACGCCTGATGTGAACCCCAAGTATGAATAGTAATCCATCCGCAGCTTTAGGTATTAGTGTGCCCACACCCTCATAGGGGGAAGCCCCTTATCCTTATAGGCATAGACATCGAGAGGGGAGTACTTCATCGGCATAGGCAGCATCCCTGTTTTCAAGGTTTAATCTTCCTGTCCCCTTTCCCACTTCCGGGTAAACCTAAGGCTCTTCCTCTTAGAAAATAGGGAAGAGCCGCTTTGAAGCTAATAAAAGCCTTTCTCAAACTGGGGGGATACTTTCGAACGAATAAAACACAATTTCAGACACGACAATGCCAATAGAAAGAGTGAGACATCTGGAAGCAGTCAAGATAGAATTCTCGAAATGAGGAGGATGGGCCCTTTTGCCCAACTCCGGAATTCCATTCTTTTTAGTCTTTCACCAATCAACTATTGACGTATGTAGAATAGGTTGTTCTTTCATAGTCATTCTTTCATCGAACTTGGTGTTCTTATTGATCTTCGGATTCAATACTTGTCAAACTCAAATCAAACTTGAAGGAGTTGGTCATCGTCCATTCAACTATAGAAGCGGAGCTAAACTAGTAGGGGTGGCCCCCAATACAATAGTGGGTAACCTTGGACAACTCAACAACTATAGTTGAAAGGAGGTGGCGGGTTCAGAGTGTGAGTCTTTCTATCTCGACTAAATAGGGCGCTGTGAGACTGTATGCGCGATCATTGACCCCTATTTCCCCACTTGCGCTGATACGTTAGCGAGGTGAGCCCTACTAAACTAATCCAGTGAGTGCAACCTTTGATAAAAGGCGCTTTCTACCCGCATTCTTCTTGCGGATTTTCTTCTGTCTTACAGATGGCTTGAACAGGCTTTCTTATGACTTCTAGACTCGGATCCAATCGCGCACCCACTTTGTCTAACATCCCATAAGAAAACTAAAGGAAAGACTGAGCGGGACTATGAGTTGGGTAATCGAGACCCTCTTGTGCTTTGCTGCCTGTTTAAGACAGTCATGTTCACCTTGTTCACTGGCTCGCGGACTCCTTACCTTAGGGGATATGTCTCACTATACAAAGTACACGTAGTTCAGCAGCATAAAAGGAAACAACAGAGATGAGCACACATCTCGATCTCAGAAAGCCTCTCTTAATGGGCTTAGATTCCTCTACACCTTTCTCGCTTCAACTTAGGCGAGAGAAAGACCAGCCAAACGGGTTCCGGTCGTGAGTTAGCAATCAAAACCGACTGCCTTAAACCGGGTACAGACCTGATTTTGTCCATGATTATTAAGGTAACCAGATAAGCTCCAGGTTAAGTTGTTGTTCCGCGGATAGAGGAGCTGCTTCGAGCATTGGTATGAAACCCGGAATATTTAATTTGAAATCGCGATGAGTTAAAGAAACCCACCCGGAATTCAGTCCATGATAGGATAGGGATAGAAGCTTGTGCATCTTTCTATTTGATGTTTGTTGATGGATCTATCAAAGTGGCATCGGAGATTCTTTCTTAATGGAAACTTGTATAGGCCCCTATGGCTCTCCTAAAACCCTTCATAAGGGATATGGCTATAATGATAATCTCTTGCTTTCCGCACCCGCTAGTGCACATACACTTTCGTTTACTTGGGCTCGTGAGGTGGTGGGAAATGGCCTGATCTATGCTTATGCTCTTGTCTAAGGAGTCCGCAGACTCTTATTAGACTGCTTGTGCCTATGTCTCGCGAAATCCATGATGTTAATCTCTCTTTCCGCTCGTGAGCAGAATTCGTGCTAGACTAGCTCTACTATAACTATATAAATATATTAGAAAAGTTGTAAACTATAGGACTTCTTCCTCGAGCATTGAAATTGAGGCTTCACCTCTTCCCAGCCGGTTGCTCAGCTCTGTTGTTGGTCGGCCGCTAAGCTCAGTTGGTTTGGAACGCACTGTGTTGCTCATCTCCGTTCTCCCTCTAAACTCTAAAGGAAGCCGATTCTACGCCGTAAAGGTAAAGGAAGCGGGTGCCCAATCACTAACCAGGGGGTGGTCTTCATCAAGCCCTTTCTGTAATAACAGATGCAAGTATGCGCTAGCTAGGATCTAGACTTAGACAACAATCAGGAGAGAAGATAAAGTGGCTAAAGCTACTATCTCTCTACGTTTACCAACCCTCCCTTGCCCACTTGAGTTGAATTCAATTCCATAAATACCACCGCAACAAATGTCGATTCTATGATAGTACTTTATCTATCCACTTTCAAAGCCTGTCCATGGGATCCGACTCGTCTTCCCCCTGAACTATGCCTTAAAACGTGTTTGATTGGCCTCTGAGACCCCTTCTCTCGTGCTAGGAAGTGAGAGACCGTTGAGCTCAGAAAGTAGATTCTTTCCCTCATAAAGTTGATATTGATCGAGCTTGGGAAAGAGAAATACCGGTTATTGATCAAATAGATTCTCTGGGATGAGCAGAAGTACGGGGGGTGCTTGAAGTGAAGGCTCGAGTCCAGGTGGGCTAGCTCTTTAGATGTTTTCTCCGGCACTAGCTCGGATTGTATATGAATGTAGACAATGAGGAGTGATTCTCTTTCCCTCTTGACACCTATGAGACAGAGGAATCCATGCCGGTTGAAGTACAATTACCGGGCACTAGCTTTTCATTGAGAATGTGACCGAAGATGATCTTGCCGAAGATTAGGTTCCACCGGGGGCATTAAAGGATGAGGACGGGGGCGCTGATTCCTTAACTCGTCCGTGGGCACTGATTCCAGGATTCTGGGCATTGGCATTGAAGAAGTAGCTCGTCTGGGAACACTGAAAAAATCATAAAAAAATCTACCTATCAGTGGATCTACAAGGAGATCCGCCAGTGGAAGGACTGAAGACTAAGCCAATCTTAAGAAAAAAAGAATCAATATAAATGATGAGATTAAGTGCTCTTCTCTTTCTCGAGAGAGACCATAAAGGAAGCAAGTAAGGATCGAGTTGGGTAATCTTATGGTCAGCCCGAGTCTCCTATGATACTGAAAAGTAAGTCCCGTCTCAGGCTAAGCCGTGGCAAGGAAGCAATCCGCAAGAAGAGAGGGGTTGGGTCTCATTTGATCCATTGGCCGATTTCGATTTACTTGGCCCAGCTTCAGCGGATGTTGTACTTGGATCCGAGGTTAGGTTACTATCAATTCGGACATGGTGGGATGGGATCTTGCAAGCGAAACTCTAAATTCTGATGAAACTAGAAATTATGATTGACCGGTTCTATTATGGATTCCAGTGGGTTCCACGAACGAGTCTGACCAGTTCTACTCGCGGCAGGCGTTCTCGAGGTCCAGTGAAAGAGCTGCGAATCATGTGAGCAGGTTCATTCATTTACCAGCACTAGTTCGTACCTTAGCAAGCAAGCTGCCGCGACCTCCGGTCTGCAAGCACCTCGGGTCTCAGTTCTAAAGCCAGAACAAGTTTCATAGGACGAATGGAAGTTCCAGGTACCGTAGGTCAATTAATACTGCTTAGTAGAAGTATAAGGAATGGCTGATAGCCGGTCACACGTGGTAGCTTTGTAGCTGTTATTGCTCTAACTAACCTTCGTCTTATGTTTAACCTTTTGAATTTACGGGAGTTGACTCCGCTCCTAGAGCTAGAGAATTGACTTCTGAGGCAGAATAGGTTGTTGTTTTATGACAATACACCATAGTAGTGGATGAGTTAGTTCCTTGGGCTTTGTACGGGGATGAACAAGGTTTAGTATCAAGTAGACCGAAAGTGCTTGGAATATGAATGCTATGAGCGCACTCACTCTAACGGCGTACCTGAAATGCCTACGCCCTGGCTTACTCCCGGTTCTTTTCACTCAACACGGAATTAACGCCCACCCTTCCCAACCTCTTAGTCGATGGCGCGATCGCCTTACTTCGTACCTTCTGTCCCCGGAATGGGAAGAACGTACCATGCAAGGAAGCCAAAGCGTAGTAGGGCTAGCTTACCCGCAGGTGAAAGCTATCTAGGCACGTCAATTCCATAGATTTGGTAGGAAATGTATCGGATGATGAAAGGGACTATCGGAAGTCTAATCTTCAACGCGGTAATCCCGGAAAGCAGCTGGAAATTCTATCCGCTGCCGGTCCCATAGCCTAATTCCATAACCTTCCCTTTCCGCTACATTCTCTGCTCGGAGAGTTTAACCGGGACTTTGACCTGCTCCTATTGAAGACGGAAGACTTGATGGTACTCTTTCCGCTACTGAATCTATGGAATTTCCTCTTGTTGGACGAGAAAGTAGACCTGAAGAGGGACTGCTGGTAAGAGAGAATAGACTGCTTCTGCTCCTCCTGTAAAGGCATCATTGGAAGGAGTTGATCTCCCCCATTGGAATCTTTATTAGGATAGAGGTCTCTTGTCCCGGATTATCTTACCTTTCTTACTCGGGGGGGCTTAATAGCCTGGAGTTGACTCTTCCGAGACCGCTATAACCTTCCCATGTAAAGGAATCGGCTTCTACTTGTTGTCTTGAATTGCCGCAAGGAATCCCTCTATCACTTTGACTCTTTCCCTGCTTGAGACGGAAAGTTGTCAAGAGATAACACTGATGCTATACTATACATTGATCTTACTAATATCCCTCCCCTTCCTTCCCCTACACCAAATTCTGAAACACCCGCTCACCCAGCCATTGATCTTGTAGTTTTTCTCCCTATACCACCACCTCCACCCAAACCCATCTCTAGGCGCCAAAGAATATCTAAGGACCCCTTCCATACTATGGTTACTAGACTCAAAGATGTTTCTTCGCAAGGCACCAAAGGCCCTATTAGCCTCGAAACATTCCATTCCCTGCCTTGACATCGAGATACCCGCTACACCCAACAAGGAAATAAAACTTAACTGGCGTGCGGCAATGGTTGAGGAGATGAATTTTCATCAAAACAGGTACTTGAGACTTGGTTCTTCCCCTGGAAGAAAAAAAATGGAATTGGCGGGTGTTTTGGAGAAAAAAAACCAGAAGGTTCTCTTGAGAGGTATCGGGCGCGGTTGTGTGCTCAAGGCTTCAGTCAGGAAGAAGGTCTGGACTATGAAGAGACCTTCAGTCCAGTTGTCAAACCTACTACCTGGAATGGAGCCTGGTAGTTGCTCTTGCTGTCTCTCGTGGCTGGCCTCTGCATCAACTAGATGTACAAAAGGCCTTCAACCATGGTGACCTTGAGGAGGAGGTCTACATGAAGCAGCCCAAAGGCTTTGTTGATCCAAATTTTCCCAACCATCTTTGTCTGCTTCGTAAAGCAATCTATGGTCTCAAGCAGGCTCTACGTGCCTGGTATATGCGTCTCAGCAATTTTCTTTACAGCCTTTTTTTGTGGGCTCCAAGGTCCTCTCTTTATTCAGCACTCTTTCTCTCAAACCCTCTATGTTCTTATATATGTTTATGACATCGTCATCACTGGTTCTCATGCTGGAGCGATTCGTGGCCTTATTGCTTATCTTGCAACTGAGTTTGCTATTAAGGTATGTTTCTTCCTTTGCACTATTTTCTTGGTGTATAAGCATGGCGAGATGATGAGTGTCCTTTCTTATGTCAGAGTAAATACATCCTGATCAAAAAATGGTTTATGGAAGGTGCAAAGCCCTACAAGTCTCCTATGGCTACAGGTTTACAGCTCTCTCGTCATCAAGGGGAACCTTTTGAAAATCCCACACTGTACAGGAGCATTGTTGGTTCTCTTCAGTACCTCTCCTTCACTAGACCTGACATAGCCTTTGTTGTCAACAAAGTATGTCAGTTTATGCAAGCACCTTCTGTTGATCACTGGGCTGCTGTCAAGCGTATTATTCGATATCTCAAGCATACTCTCACTTTTGGCCTTAACAGAAGCCCAAATTCACTTCATCAACTTAGTGCATATTCAGATGCTGATTGGGCTGGGTGTCCAGATGACAGACGCAGCACTAGTGGGTACAGTGTCCATATGGGTTCTAATCTTGTCTCCTGGAGCTCAAGGAAACAAAAGACCGTTTCGAAGTCAAGTACTGAAGCCGAATACCGCGGTCTTGCTATAGCCACAGCTGAACTATGTTGGATGCAATCTATCTTATCTGAGCTTGGCATACCTCGCTCTCCTCCTATACTTTGGTGTGACAACCTTGGTGCCACGTATCTATCAGCCAACCCGGTCTTTCATGCTCGCACGAAGCATATAGAAATGGATTTTCACTTTGTTTGTCAAAAGGTTGCTCGCAAGCAGTTGCAAATTAAGTTTATCTCATCCAAGGATCAGCTTGCCGACATATTCACCAAAGCTCTCAGTGTCAAGCGTTTTGAACTGTTGAGGACAGGAAATCGTACAGGCCCAGAAGCTCATAGACCCACGGCGCCTATTGATAGAACGAGTGGCTAATTCCTTTGGTTGGATTATCATCCTTCCTCCCTGCCGGCTTGGCTTCCACTGAGCCATAGGTTGGTGACTTGGCCGTGCTAGTGGCTGCAATGGCCTCATCCTGGGCAACTAGTTGAGGCATATTCATATTTAGTTATCCCAACGCTTCGCAACTAGTCTGATAGCGGAGTTAAGCTTAAATCAATTCCATTCCTTTCCGTGCCGGTCAGCTAGGCCCACTAAGGCTAAGTGATAGAGTAAGGTGCGAAGCAAAGTCATATCGTAGTCAGTTAAGCGAGATGGAATAAAAACACTATAAGAGTTATCCTTCTCTTTCTCGATGCGGATCACAGCCTAGTTTCGTAGCCAAGGGGTGAAGGGCAGAGAGTTCCGTGACCCAGTTCTTTGAGCCGAGGTTGCAAAAGAAAAAAAGAATAGGAATCGAGTGAAGAAGAAATGAACTTAAATAGAGGCGAGTTGTTCAAATGCTTTTTTCAGGTTCGCTTGCCCTTGTTCAAATAGTTTCCCTTTCTTTGGTTACTACGGATTAACTTCTTTCGGAGGGCGGTAGCAAAGCAAAGGAAGAATAGCTATCGTTTCGTACCCTTGCAGGGGAATCCACTTCCAATTCTATCTTTCTAGTAGTATATTCTACTCCGGGTTTTGCTCTAGCAGATGCTGTGAATTCAATCGGTATATCCTTTACAACAGCTGGTGAAATACCATAAATTCATTAGCTACTCCCGTAAATGAATGAACAGGCTCTTCAAGAGTAGCCTTTCCATCGGAAACGGCAGCTGTGCCATTTCCGCTCCCCAACGACAGAAGTACGAAATTACTAACTAGTCTAGTTGCCATTTCATTTTTCTGCCCGTGTGGCATGGGACTGTTTTGTTACCCTAAAGCAGAGAAAGCTGGATCAAAGGATGCTTTTGAAAAGGCCGATGCCGGATGAATTCAGTGACAGCCAAAGAAAGGAATTACAAACCAGTGATCTCCGCCTTTATCCAATGAAGCGAAAAGCCTAGTTCTCTGTAAAGCCTTCACGGAGTTCAAGACCGGCATCCACGCTTATTCTTCTATTCTAGATCTAGAACAAGGACGGGCGCGGCAAGCCATTCTCTTACAGCAGAAGTACATTCTGACTTTCTATTTAAAGAAAGGAAAGACCGGAACACGATTCCGTAACACAGCTAGGCTTAAGGCCAACTACTGGCTATACTGACTACTTACTATTGTTCTAGAGCGGGGAAAGTCTTCAAGAATGTAAAAACAAGTGCCGTCCCCGATTCCTCTTATTGGAGAACTAGTCTAAAGAATATTGACCGGCGAATTCCGATAGATAGAGTAGGGCCAAGCCCTTCTAAATCAATTCCAACCTTTCGCCCGGTCGCTAACCTATCTTTTTGAGTCCAGTCCTCCGCCTACACTACTGGAAGGAAAGAAGGTAGGCTAGCCTAGATCAAAAGTAAAGGTATGCCATAAGGAATTCCTGTTTGTTTAATGATTTTAGTCTCTTCCTCACGATTGGCTTGGTCTGAAGTGTACCGAACATGGAATCATCAATCCACCACTCAATAGGTAGCCGAGAGGTACCCGGTGGTTTAGTAGAAGCCACCCATAGACGTTCCCACCGCCTTGTACGACGGCGAGTAGAATATAAGCGGGATCGAACACGGTAGCCAGCACCAGCCAGGCGAAATAACGTATTCGGGTTACGAATATCGTATAGATCGCAAAGCTGCGTGAGACCCAAGGTTGATCGCACTGTTAGAAGGGCTCGCATTGAGATGGGAGAAAGGTTACAGGCTGCCCTGTCTCTGTCAAGCACTCTTATGATAATAGGAGTATTGAAAGCATTTCATTTAAAGGAGCAGTATCAAATAAACCTGCTCTATATCATAAGCCAAAGAGGGGAGATGAGATATTGAGTAGGTAGTAGATATGGGGTCTCCATATGCTTAAAAAGTAGTGTATGGAGGGGAAAGCTCGACTCTTACAGAGGGAGGTCCAGGCGAGTAAATTGAATAGGTTCCATAGGGGGGGACAAGATGGAGTTGTAGAACTCTTTGCTATAGGTCTAGGCCAGCCAGTTGCATTGATTAGGAGTAATTCGATCTAGCCGAGAGAATAGGTTCATAGGCGAGCAAATAGCTTTCATAGTCGGAGTCGGGAATAGTCTCCATCCCTAGTCGAGCTCTTGGTTCAGACCAGACGAGTTGCCATTTCCCCTTTTCTTACTTAATCTGATTGATTTGATTGAATACCATATTCATATTAGTATATTAACTAGTTAAGTAATACTGAGTAATACTAGAA
>JACWIL010000016.1:257776-262776 GCA_018132145.1 Boehmeria nivea var. tenacissima | reverse complement strand
TGAAAGAGTTATCTATTAGTAGAAGCCACATAGGCTATTGAATTGACATCCGAGTCCTCAACTGCTACTATAGTATCAAATGAATCAACTCTAGACTTAGACCATTTCCCGCCTACTATTAGAAGAGTTCTACTATTTAGGCATTTATAGTATTCCGATTTCTTTCTTTATCCCTCCGTTCGTGCTCCTACTTCTGACTTCGAGGCGGAATTGCCAGTAAGAGAATTAACTGCTACTATTACAGCAACTAAAGAAAGAAGAGCTAGAACTGCAACTATTGAATTAAAAGTTCTTTACTTTCATATCCCGTACTTTCGGATTAGACATCCATCCTTACTGCTGAATAGATGGAATTCTTTCCAGTAGTTTCATCAATATCTATTGAATTAACAGAATAAGGAACTCCCTCTAAACCTATAGAATTGTAAGGATAATCTGAGACTAGAGCTACTATTGAATTTAGGAAAAAAAACCTTTTGCTTCCTCAATTACATTGACCCAGTAGTTGTAAAGGCTTAGCTTGATGCTAATCCTTCGTCCCCTCTTGTTTCCGATACTCCTAGATGAACTAATTAATTTCCATCCCTTTCAGCGGAACATGACTTTCAGCTTACGTTTCAGATGATGCTGTTGACTTTGATTCGGAAGGGGTTCCCACTCCAGCTGTGAACATTAATGCTTAATCCTCAACTATTGCCAGGATTTTTTTCTAAGGCAGCAACTAAAGCAACTGCTTCTCCTATATCATTGTAAGTAGTGTGATTAACAGAATTGACTGCTTCGGAGGGGAATATTCTGGATTTGATGCAAAACCTCTTTACTTTGAGTGCGAGACTCGAGCTAAACCATCTTCCTTTTCTTAGTCCTTAACAGCTACTAGTCCTGGTTCACCACTAAGGCTTTCAGCTGTACTTGAATCTTACGTTTTCATCTTCTCTTTCTCGTAAGCTTACTCATAGCGGGAGACTTCTCTTGTCGGTCTGTCTTCTTAACTCTCTCTTTTACCAGGTGATATCAGCTGTTCAATAGGAACTCGCAGATGAACAAGCAGAGACTCTTTAGTAGCCGGAGCTGTATCTACAGTTAATTAGATAGCTTATAGTAATTGAAATGAAATAGTCACTCTTCTTTCCCTAGTAGCGGAATCCTTTCCATCTTCAACTACAGGATCAATCGACCAGGCTGCCATTGTTATTTATTGGAACAAGTACGTTCAAACAGTACCATCTCTCAATTCCACGGAAGGGGATTAAATAGCATCCGCTGAGGAAGATTCCACTATAGCAGAGGCTTTAGAAGCAGTAACCGATTCCCCTTACAATTTCACTCTCTATTCTATAGCTGCTGCTGAGGACTCGGATTTAAATGAAAGACTTTCTCTTCCCGATGAGGGTGTAAATTCCAGACTTAGAGTACCAGTACCTGTCTTTCCCTATCCAACGTAATCTTATTCAATTGATTCAGGAGCTAACCTAGGGAACTAAATTCATGAGTTCCAGGAGGAGCTGTGAAAGCTCTCTATCAGAGTCAATTCTGTTCTAGCCAATATTATAGGTAATAAATACCCCATACCCCTGGGAAGCTTTAGCGGTCTCGGCTCTAAATGATATAGTTGCTCTTGCTGTTGAGGATTCGAAAGAAAGGGACTAAGAAAGAAGCAGTCATTGTTACAGTTTCGGAAAGAACTCTAAATGTTGAGTAAACTATAGCGGTTGAAACAACAGCTTATGAAGGGGGTCCCACTCCATGAACTGGTTTACAAGCCGGAAATCTAATAGCAGATTCCTTTCCAGCTGAGGCCTGGCAATTCCCTCTTTAAAGTATACGCTGGAACGTAAGGACATTATCTAGTAGTTGCAGTGAAAGCCTTTAGGCATGCATCTATAGTACCGGTTGAGGCAGGAATAAGAGAATGAACCTTACCCTCATCAACGGACTCTGAACCTCCATCAACAGGCTCCGAAGAAGGGAGTTACTAGACCTCGGAAAAGAGCCGACAGAAAGCACAGAGCAGGTTAGCGGAGTCTCAAATTGCATAGAACCTTACTTACAGTCGAGCTATATATCCTCTTTGCTGGTTTGCTGGAAAATATAGTGAATGGTCCTAAATCTAATACACCACCTATCCGTAGGAGTACCACCAAGAGCCGGGAGTCAATTCTCTCGTTCTGCTGCTAATTCTATAACAAAAAGTCAATAAATTAGTTTTAGTTATAGTAGCTGTATTACTTACTCGGAAGACTGGAAATGTTGCCTTTACAAAGGCTACTGTCAATTCTCCTCTTGCTCTAGCCTCAACTACAGGCACCGAAGGTGAAACCCCCGTAAATGGTGACGCTCGAGTAGCTGCTCTAGTGGCCTTAGAATGACTTTCTTTTGTATCTGAAGCTGAATTGATGAAAGATAATTTAAGTTATGCGATCTTACAATGAAAGGAATGGTCAGCAAAGTTAGTCACTTAGATCTGGGGAATCTAATTCATTGACTTCCGACACCTCAACAGGAACAATTGAATAAGTTGCTGAGTCAGATGTCACTCCCTCTTCAGGTTAAGTAGAGGAGTCCGAAAGAACTCCAAATTCTATAGTTGCCGTATTTACCTCTGAAGAAGTAGGCGGCTATGATGCCTATTCCGAATAAGTCTCGTACTTTGAACCGTTTACAACGGAAGTCACTTCAAAAGGTCCAGTCTCGGCACCTATAGTAGGCTATTCTACTCCGGTTTGGCATGATAGTTCCATCTGATGCTTTAGTAAATGAAGCAGAAAGGTAATCCACGCGAACAACAGTTATAGTAGCAAAAGTTATCTTTAGGTCGCTATCGAGAGTATTCAATCCCTCGTGGGGAGAGGCTTTTCATCCCTCCAGCACAGAGATGTGTTTGCCAAGGAAGCACCATAATCGGTTGATGACGATTAAGGTACCTTGGTACTTTAGTAGTAACAATAAGATCAATAACTGTGAGGATTATCCTTACAATTCAATCTTTCCCTCGGAATACAAATTCACTGCAAATGAAATAGATATAGTAGCAGCTCTAGTTCCATCAGAAGGTAGGTGGGGATTCCTTGCCAGTTGAAGGAAGATCTGTATCGGCATCCGAAACCCATGGAAATTCACCCTCTGATGTACCATCATAAGTCTAATTTGCGGCAGAAAGTCTATCATTTACACCCGTACAGCAACTACAAGAGTGTACTAGTCCGCTTCTGATCCCCTTTATGATTCCGGGACAGCTGATTCTGTTACAGATGGTTCTAAGCCTGTACTTTCTGGTCGAAGAAGGATATGAATCAACTGCAAATGCATTAGTATACGGATCTGGCCTAGTAGCTAAGCTAGCTTATACCTTTCCAGTTGTTTCATAGTCCGAGACTGATATTAATGAATTGACTCCTGTGCAGTTACTAGGACACTAAAATAGCCATATATAGTCTACTATAGTAGTCGCACTAAGAATCTGAATCATAAACTACAGGTGAAAAGAAGAAGAGGCAGAAACAGAAGGTGAAAGGGAATCAGATGGTGAAAGAGTCCCCTCGGAAATACTAGCTGAAAGGGATGCTGATAGTACTGGTTTAGCCCTTTCCAAGACCGGTAAAGTAAAGAGTTTCGGCACCTATAGTAGCAGTTGCAAGTACTTCGAACCAAACGTTTATGCTTCCTCACCGAGTAGGGCTCTTCCCGGTCCGATACTACGGCATACCTTTCATTAAGAGATGGTACTGTTTGAACGTACTTCTTCCAATCAACAACAATAGAATTGACATCATATGGCACAGCTCCCGCAACTACTATGGAATTTCCTTCTTTGAAGCGTTATAGTCAAACCTTCGGAACCTCGCCATCAGATGGAAGGGATTTCAAGTCTTTACTTTTCACTGCTAAGGGAATGCTTTCAATAAAACTTCTACGGCTATTGAACGAACTGCAGGATAGGGCGAACCCTTTGTCCGGAACAGCTACTAAACCTTCCGGGAAGCTGTACGAGTTCTTTCCCTAGTATCTAGATCGGTTGAGGCAGCAAATGAATTAGTTATAGTAGCGGGATCGTACTCCGACCTAAACCTTGCCATCATCTGGTTTAGTCTCGGACTCAGACAGGGAAGAGGCATATTCAAGAACAGGCTTCGAAGCAGAGAGCCAAACCTTTCCATATGATGCTGTTGATCAGCTAGCTTCATACGAAATTACATAAGTAATGTGAGATGGTTCTATTAACTCTCTTCTGCGAACTTCAAATGAGGCATTTACAACGGCGGGGAAGGCTAAGACGAAGGAGTCTCGGGAAGAGTTCCAGTATTTGACTCAGAAGGTGGGGATTCCTCTTCTTAGTGCGATGATACCGCTCCTATAGAGCCCGTACTTTCACATGGAGTTCCAGCGTATACTAGAAAGATTGTTGTGGAATCATCCGATCCCGACCAGGTCTTTTATAACCTTCTTCTTCGAACCCTGTTGTAAACTACTAATCATTCGGCTACTAATAAAGAATTGACAGAGTATCTGTAAAGGTTTCCGCCTATACTGTTTAATTGCCTTCTTAGCCAGGATAATCCGCTACAGAATCTATGGAATAGCCCTCGAAGGCAGCTTCTAAGCCTGTAGTTGTTGATTCCTCTTCATATTCCGAGACGGCCGGTAAACCTAATGACACTATTGCCTTTGAGTGCGATCCAGCAACCGGAAATCTGTCATTTACATCCCCAGCAGCTACTAAGACAGCGGATGGAATGCTTGTAGCTAGAAGAAGAGCTACTATTGACTATTTATAGTATAACTTAAGTTCGCTCCTATCTCCTTATGAGTTCTCGCTCCCACTCTATATCATTTATCTGTCTGTTAGTGCTAATTAAGCCTTTAAAGCAGTTTATTCTGTCTTTATAGTAGCTCTATAAGCAGATTATCATCCTTACAATGAACTAGTAGATGTAGCAGTAACGCAACTAGTTCATTTCCTGTTGAGGAATATGAAAGTACAGAAAATTAGATAGTACCAG
>JACWIL010000016.1:164950-257276 GCA_018132145.1 Boehmeria nivea var. tenacissima | reverse complement strand
CACGCACCGATCTACCTGATCCATTCTGCAGAGAAGCCAAGCCTTCTCTGTTAAAGGTTTCAAGAATCATTCTGGTACCGGAGTAGTAGGTACCTACTATTCTTTCTATTCTTTCCGAACCTGGGGCTTCGCTTGCTCGCCCACTTATCCATGCGTTCTTTGGTAGGCAGCATAGCATCTTTTGGGTTTCCACTTCCAAGAAAGACTTGAGTGAATTAACCATTCGCTTACTCTTCTCCTTCGGATCCTCGCTTTTTTTGTTATTAGAAATCTTTCTGACTTGGCGGATCTTGATAATTAGAATAGGCAAAGCTCTCCCTTCCTTTGGTGATGAAGTTGGGCCGTCTTTATTATGTCAATTCTGGGTCAACCATATTCCCATCCTCGGCTTTCAGCCTCAGAGACTTTCCAACCTTTTCGGTAGGAAGGATCACTACAACTTTACTCAGGTCGGGCACTACCCAATGATAAAGTACCGGTTACAGTACAGGATACCATAACTAATTCACGACTTCTCCATCGAGCAATGCAACTCGAGATGGAACATGTATTATTTCATTCAAAATGGCTATTCTAAAAATATGATATGAACAGCATGAAAAATTCAACTTTGAAATAGCATAGGTGATGTGAAATTCATCTTCGAGCCATTAACCCGCATTCAGTGGGTAAAGTAAAGTAGAATGGCATGGGATTTTGCCCAAAAAGTGCTTCACTGGAGAAAGGGATTGGGAATCGGTTCGGAATTCTCAAACGTATAATAGAATAGAATTT
Source organism: Boehmeria nivea var. tenacissima (assembly GCA_018132145.1). Taxonomy (NCBI): domain Eukaryota; kingdom Viridiplantae; phylum Streptophyta; class Magnoliopsida; order Rosales; family Urticaceae; genus Boehmeria; species Boehmeria nivea. Next base: position 256,502 of record JACWIL010000016.1, on the reverse strand, counting down.
AAAGAAATAGAATAAGTTAGTAAGTGAATGAAATCCGCCTTACTTGATGAGCTTTTGTCACTCATGAGTCACGCCGAGAATAAAGGCTGGGCCCAGTCCGTATGGAAGGCAACCCCAGCTGGAACTCTGTGATTCAGGAGTGATGTAAGCGAATCTTTCAGGCGATGTCGATTACGATTTCGTTGGGGTTCAGTGTGGTCCTCACCACTCAATGGAGAATAGAAGGATAGGCTACGACACTGATTTCTCACTTTCAATGGGTTCAGGTCCGATAGCCACGAAACGGAGAAGAGAAGGATAAGTCCCGCACTTTAGGCCAGTTCCAGGTCAGTCGCTCAAAGAAAGGAAAGTACGTCGTGAGCTGTAGGCAGGAAAGATAAAATAGAGCGATTGGTAAGCTGACCCTACAAGGAATTCTTTAGTTTCAGTTTCGTGGGAAGAAGGGGATTACCGCCCTTCTCATCGCCGCGGGCTACTTACCGCACCCTCCTTCCCATCCCGGTAATCAAGGAGAGAATAAGAAAGTATCAAGTCATCTTCTTTCGCGTAAAGAGAAACTGTCTTCTCTTCTACATCAAGGAGAAGAGCAATTGATCAACCTTCCTTCTATTCCATTTCTACGGATCAAGGTTCGAGCTCTTCAAATCAATCAGTTGTAAGCGATTAGAAAAGCTTGCACAAGGGGGCGCCTCTTATGTAATCGGCTTTGTTTGGCAGTGGGAGAGCGAGACGTATCTTGCTAGGCAAGGACCGGTTCGAATGCGCTAGGACGGGACTCAACACTCAATTTCTCATAGAAGGATATGAAATAAAGCTAGGGGATAATGTAAAAAATTATTCTTTCAAGACGGGGGGTGGCACCGGTATATTAAAATATTCAGTTTTTTTCCGTTGAAGTAGTTATTTCCTGTACCAGATATTTCATATCTTCCTGTAGTGAGTGGACTCTCGGGGAAGAAATGTTCATAATTTCGCCCTGGTTGACAGGCTCAGGAAGCGAGCAAGAAGTTCAAAGACAGCGCAAAGGGCACAGAAGAACGTTTTCTAGAAACTGGATGAGCTAAGCAAATCCCCTTCTTTTTTCACTTAAAATAGGTATCCATCGGGCAAAGAGAAGACATTCCAATACGATCTGGAACGAAATGAGAATCTCCCAATAGGGATCGGTACTCTCCAATCAATGGTCCTAAGTCAAGATTCTGCGACGGCTGATAATCCAATGGAACTTCTAAGCCAATCGATCGATGCAACAAAGAGTCTGTTTTGAGCTATAGTGTAGGAGCACTGATCTGTACTTATGGGTAAGACCATATACCTGGTGTCAGGAGTCAACCTTTTCAAGATCCTTGGCTCTTTCCTGGTTTCAGGTTATCAAGAATAGAATCAGAGCAAAGAAGATCCATTTCTCTGCATCCCTTCACTCCGCAGCTATTGACCTTTTAAATTCCTACTGTCACTAAAGGGAAAGCGCTTCTTCTCTTGCAGACCCTTGGATTGTGAAAGTTTTCTTTAATTTAAGCCTTATAGACACCGGTTTATTTAGGGGGGTTCAATGGGAAGATGTTTTGGTTGAGCTTCGAATCCGTACCAGTCACGACCATCCAATGGTGGGTTGACCTCGTTTAGGGAAGACAACTTAACCCCTTTTAGGTTAGGGCTGCTACTTAGGGAGATAGCTTTGACCGATCGCGATGCTGCTATCAATGAAAGTAATTCCCCTTCTCCTGATATTAAGGTAGCTTACCCTCCTCCATACATTCTATCGTTCGCGCCTACCAACCAATCTGTCGATATTCAATGCCTTCGTCCCTTCTACGGCTAGGAGTGGGCAAATCACTCTCAATTACATTGAGCCTCATTCTCCCGGGGATTCATTCAATTAAATTTCCCGTCTTGGGGCATCTAACTGTCCAACCTCACCCTTCCCTCTTATAGGCCCAGGGTCCGATTAAAGCATTCGTTATCATGCAAAGTACGGTAAGCACGAAGAAAGGACCAAGCCAGCTAAGGATTTGTAGGTGGACCCGTAATACTTCGATAGACAACTACTTCTAGTGAACCGATCACTACAGAATGGTAGGCCGCCCTTCTATTGCTGCTGATTCGACTCCTCTTGTGTTGGTAGCTTTTCCCACTCCTTCCTTTCATTCCTATACTATAGGGCAAAGGGCAAGGAAATTAGCCAATAAAGGGCCTAGCCCAGTAACAGCCACTCCCGAAATCACTCCCTTCCCTCAGAAAGGACATCTCCAGAATCGGTATCTACTAAATAAAGAGCATCATTTGCGCCTTCAAGAGCAGCACCTTTGGAGTCTTAGACTTCACTCAACCTAAGGTTTGGTAATGCTTCTACGCCAGCTACTAGAGCACGAGCTAGAGATTGCCTTGAAGATGGAGTTTAACCTTCCGTCTTAGATGGAAGAGCTCCAGCCTTTGATTCTTAGTCCCTTTCTGACTCCGATCGTGCTATTTCCGATACTCCTAGTAAATGGAGTGGTTGAACCTCTTCTTGATTGGGATGCTTACATAGCTCCCTCCAATGCTTTAGCAGATAGCCCGGAACTCGTACTTTAGGAGGAAGGCTTTGTAGATGGATCGGTCGAGAGCTTGGATCCAGGTCATTGCTCCGCTCGTTCGTACTCCTTGATGGATGGATGGGAAGAATCTTGCTTGAGGTCAGCCGACGGGCGCGGGTTTGGGACAAGGAGATGGCTGGGTTGATATCTGCTTTCCTAGCATCGGAAGAGATAAGAGGTAGGGTTGGGCCAGTTGGTGCTAGCAGCCAGGAGAGAGAAAGAGATGGTTGAAAAGCCCTGGCATAGGAAGAAAGAATTGGTGGACTCGCTTCCCCATTGGTGAAGAGCAATGAGAAGGAGCTGTAAAAGCATTATGATAAAGTTAGCCATATTACACTAGATAGAAGTAGAGCGCCTTGCGCAAGACCCAGCAAACAGACTACGCAAACAGAGGAGATTCAATCACGAAACCCCGTCTTTTTGATTAAAACCCAAATTCCTTTCATAGAGCTGGTGGCAAACTGTCAACTTGTCATGCCCGTGTTTTTTGGCCTAAACTGGATTTACCCTCTGGAACTAACCCTAAAAGATGAAAAATGTGACTAGTTTAGCTACTACTATAGTTTTACAAAAAAGTGGAATCTAATCGAACGACTTTTTTTCTCGCTAGGAGAGAAAGACAAGTGTCACGTGATCGACCCTCCTCTGCGCTTCTAACTAGCCCCACTGCTGTGGTTTAAGTTACAGCTGGATCGGTTCGTGCCTGCAGAGCGAACACCTACTTTCTTTCTTTGGGAAGAAGAAGAAATCCTGTTCCTGAACGTGGTGGTAGTACTATTTGATCAGTAGATCGTAAATGAGCAAATGCTCTGACTATTCACGAAGACTTGTTGGAATGCCCCTATCATAACATAAGGCTGAGTTTAAAGTCGCAGGCTCCCTGAGTCTCCAACTTCTGACTCTCAAAGCTTGGTTTGTGTGCCTGCTTCTATTCTGACAAACGATCTATTTGATTGACCACCCCGTCACATTCTTTTTGAGAAAGATGTGACTAGTGCAAACTTCCATTTTCAAGCACATACTTGACTTTGTTTGAGAAAGTGATTTTCACACTGAATCATGCTTGTGGGCGTTGGCTAAGAGCTTTTTTTTAACCCCTGTCTGAACGAGAGTGAGAGATATACAGCAAAGACATAGCTGTAGCTTGAAGCTAGCTCCAAACCAAAGGAACTAGCATAGCGAGAACAAAAGCAAAGAAAGCTTCTACCGCGCTTACTACACCTTCCCACGGCCCAGCTCCTAGCGCTCCTCACCAAAGACTCTTGCTCTGAAACCGTCTGTAAAGTCAGGTTCTTTCTCTACGGTTGCCCCTCAACCATTATTCATGTCGACGGGCATCAAACCATTTCTCTACCATACCATACCGAAGCCGGTCAGCAGGCTCGATGTAAGGTAACTCCCTTCTTTTCCCGCTCCTACTAGAGCTAGGAGAAATCTTTCTTCCTACTTACTTGATGCTAGATCCTTTTGGCAAGGGTTCAGCTTCCCCAACAGCTGCCAAATCTCTTTACTTTTCATCTAATTCATTGACTTACGAAACTGGAACAATTGAATTCAAAGTTGGTTAATATCCCGATGTAGGGACTAGAGAGACTAAACCAACTATTCCTGTAGATGGCAAGGTTTAAGCTAGACGAGTTACTTTAGCTTCATTTCCAGTCCGAAGGTGAAATACCATCTTTAGCTGAGGAAGGGTCCGAGGCATCTCCTATCAATTCAAAAGGTGCAGGGTATTCAAAGTCAACACTTTCATTAGTGTATACTGGTCATTCTATAGTTGCAGGAGTTTCATTGACTGAATATGGCACAGCTACAGCTCCCGTTTCATTTCCTTCGGAACCTCATATTCTGAGACTTCCCGATTGAATTCTTTCCGTTTAATTGCCTGTAGTGGAATTACCAGTAACTATAGAATGAACTGAAGATTGAATGCTTGAAAGCAGAATTGCCAGTACCTCGATAGGAAAGATTGAGACTGTTTATGGCCTGCTACTACTGAAGAGGAGAATGTTTGAAGTTCTTTACTACTTTCTGCTCCTAGAGCTATTGAATTAACTGTAGATACAGCTAATACTTCGCCCTTGCCAGTACTTGAACCAGGATTCCGATTCTTTGACTGTTAGAGCTCCTTAACCTATTGAATAGCCTTCGAAGGCCCCAACTCCAACTTGAACCACGGTTACGGCTTGACTTCACTAACTCTTTTCCTCTTACGGCTTATGCCAGGCCGCTAGCTTTGACTTAACTCACGGATGGGAGGGGACTACTTGAAGCTACTTTCTTTGATTCTTTCACTGCAACTGCAGAAAGATAGGGCAGTTCCTTTACTAGCATCAGATGAAAGATCGCCAGCAGTGCCATCTGAAGTAGCTCTTTAGTCTCAGTTTACTAGTAGGAGTGGTAATACCATTAGAAGGTGGCTGGAGCTCTAACAATTTTGCAGAAATTGGGGAATCCCTTGTTTAACACTTTCGTTCATCGCACTTCACCACTGATTTTATCATCTCAGTGTGATGGACAGCGTCCGGTATGCCGACTAGATCTACGGAAAGATATGAAATACCATCAGATCGCCAACTTCCTTGACCATCTAGCACAGGGCTGGCATCTACATGGTCTTACGACTTAGCGAAGACCTGTCTTTTTTTAGGTAAAACAGTAGCAGGGTCACTGCGACCTTTGTGAGGCACCCTTCTCCCTAAGTTACGGGCTATTTAGCCGAGTTGTCTCGTGCACTAGGTATTCTATACCCTCCTGTGTAGCTTTCGGGTACAGGTAGCCTTTCGTTGAAGGTCGCTCGAGAGTATGGCATCGCTTACTTCAGCGCCGTGGTACTCGAACATTGGCTCGAGGCATTTTCTCTACCCCCTCTTACTCTGAAAAAAGCAGGAGCACCTAGCGTTCTTGAACCGATAACCATCTTTAGGCTAACCTAGCAACCTCCGTCCTACAAGTGGTAGTACAGGAATATTCAATCTCTTCACTACAGGTAAAATAGGAGGTTCTATAGTTCCTGTTGAGAGTTCGTAGAAGTAAAAAGTTCCATTTGAGGAAGATTCAACTAGCCGGGCTGGTTTAGAGGGGGATGAAAGAGAAGCTCTAGTTGCAGTTCATTCCCTAGTTGCTGTAGAAACTCAATCAACAGTATCAGAAGTAGCAGATGCAGAACTTTTCATTCAATAGTTGTTGCAGTTCCATCTCTTAATGAAAGAACTTAGGGTTCAAAGTCAACAGTAGAAGGTTAAACTATAGGTTATTCCGCTGTTGGGGAATCTACAGATGAACCCTTAGGCAGAAGCTTAAAGCATGCCATCTGATCCATAGAAATAGTAGGACTTGAGTCAGATTCAACTCCTATAGTACCTTTACTAGCTGTAGTAGCAGAAAGTACTGTTAATGAATTAACTTCAATACCCTCAACTCCTAGTAAAGCAAGATCTACTACTCCTTCGGACCTCTTTCTTTCACACCCTCTCCGGGAACTAGAGCCACAGCACCAACTTCATTTACAGTACTTTCATAATACCTTACGTTTACAGCTTCTGCTACTGATTATAGTTACAGGAAATGTCACTCTTTCTTTAGTTCGCTAGTATGTACTTTGTTACTCCCTCCCGGGATCGGAATATGGTTAAACTCCATCTGATGGTGAGGCATCAAAGTCAAGTCAATTCAACAACTGGAAATGCTTTAGCAGATAGCCCTTAGGCAGAGATTCTTGTATTAGGAGTATCATAATCAGACAGAGAAGGTTCAATAGGCATCAACTACTGGAACATCCCTAGCATCAGTAGTAGGGTCATCTGAAACTCCAGGCTTTATAGCTCTATTAGCAGTGTACTTCTTCAAGACTAGCTCTAGCAGTCAAAGAAGTACGCGTGAAGCTATCTATGGTCTTAGGACTGGCAGCATCCAGAGATTATGCTTTATCCAATCAAATTCCCACCTCCAGTGTGAAACTCTAAACCAAAAAGTCAGGTTCTTTGGCCGCGTTTACCTTTATGTTTATGGGTCATTTTAAACTTTCCCTTGTAGACAAAGGTCCTTCTCCTTAAAGCAGCCTAGCCCAGCTCAATGCCTACCTCAACTCGCATCTATGAAAAACAAAGGAAAGTCAGGCGCGAGAGTAATCTATCACCGGGAGGGCTAGCCTTATCTCCTGTGATATAATAATGAATAACTATGTGAACGATCGATTTCTCATCGCCCTTATAGACGTGAAGATTGAGTAGTCACAGACCTCGTTGGATGACCGGCCCATTCTTTGGCGAACTCCTGTCGCGATGAATTAAACTCCGTTCCATGCCCCGCTGCTTGTCAATCACATCGGAAAGTCGTTGGGTCGGCGGAGACCTCTTTCGGAAAAGAATTATACCACAAAGCCCCAACTAGGTACTACCACTTATAGGAGTCTTCTAATAGAATGCCTCCCACGAGAAGAAAGAATAGTGGGATGCTCTCGTTGGACGTGACAGTCAGTTACTGTTGGTAAACTAACGAAGAAAAGAATTTGATTTAATCACAGAATGGAATCGAAGGGATTGGTTGGAAGGTAAGGATAGCATGATTGACTGGTTGCGGGTCCTTTGGATCATGGGACACAGCTACTTGGGTAGAGACCGCTGAACATCATTTAGACAGGCCGAGGCTATATGGGCTTAGGCCTTTTGATGGCTGTCATTTTATGGGCTATTTTGAAGGGTTAACTCATTTTGTATATAAGCAGTCAAACAAGATCGGATGGAGCCGGACAAGCAGGCAATGGAGATAAATCCCTCGATCTATTCTATGGTGAGTAAAGCGCGTCTTGCGAGTCAAGAGAGGGATCGGATCAAGATGCCGTGGGCTCACAAAACCTTCGCGCGCACCGACGCGCCTAGGGAGGCAACCTGTTCGACGTCAGAACCGATCTCTCAACTTGCTTGATGAGCGATCCGCGCTTGGAAGCAAAGTGGCGATAGCTTGCTGTACTTCGCGCACAAGAAGAGCGATCGAAAAACTGGAGGGCCCTGTGAGCCCACTGCAATGGCACCGAAATGGGGTCTGTAGGACGAGAACCCTACACCAGCTGAGATCCTTTCGTGCGCACGGCGTACCGAAAGGCATTAGCAACTTTGTGACGGGGGCGACCATGGATTAACTAAGAAGATTAAATAGCTATCATAAAAAAGCATGGATTGATAAAACCCATGTTTTTTGCCTAAAATTAGCTAAAGCGCGATAGAAGCCCTAAACTAGCTAAGCTAAGTACGTACGCAATAGCGCGGGAAGAGCCCCTACCCTATAGTTTGAAACTTGCTCTGAATCAAAGAAGCTAGCATAGCATAGCGAAAAGATGCTCGACATTATTAAAACCTATATTATTATACAAGATGCTCAACTATTTCTCAAGACTATATAACTAATCAATGCTACACTCACTGACTCATTCATCAGTAGTTGGAGCCGGGTAATGTAATGTTACGGCGAGGACTCACGTAGTACGACAAGACTTTACGAAATGAGGAAAAGAAGTTAGCGGATTATGATGCCATTAGATAGCCCATGCCTTGCAAACGATTATTTGTAATTAGACTGTGCTGATAAATTCAAACCGCCACGCCAAACAACGGGATCGTACTCACTCCTCACTAATGGATCGCCTGGAGTTCTTTCTCGCCAGGTGGAAAAGCGCGTACTCCTCCCCAACCAAGGGCATTATCAATTCTCGCTTCACTAAGTTGGGGTGCCTCTACTCCATTCTTTCGGAATAGTATGTGGGCCTTCCTCAAGCAAACCCCTATGACTCAACCTTTGTTCTTGTGCAAAAGCGTCCTCCCCTTCCTGTTTTTCGAGCTCACTAAGGCAAGCGGCTTTCTCAAGCGCCTCCCATGTGGCGCACCCGGAACAGCATCCATTAAAAGAAAGCGGAAGCCCCCATTCCCCAATTGATTAACTGATTTCGCCTATGAAACACTAAGAAATTACTACTCTATTTGAGCATACTCTTTATCTGTCTTATACGAAAGAAAGGCTAAGTCAGGAAGTCAGTAGAGTAGCGGAGCTATTTCAGGGAGAAATATATCACTGAAACAGTATTCGCACCTTACTTGATTCATTCCTTCCACTCTCAGCAGCTAAGTACTGATTAACGCGGCGAACTCGCTTTGGGAAAAAATGTATTAGTAGCTTATATGCCATGGGAAGGTTACAATTCTGAGGATGCAGTACTCATTAACGAGCGTCTAGTATATGAGGATATTTATACTTCTTATTAAACAACTTTAATAAAGAAGAAAAGGACTTTACGATTGAATGAATCAGGGGCATTAACCTTAGAGATTAATCTATTTCTTTCTTGTTTCATGGAGTGTAATTTATAGGAGTTAAATCAGATTACTATTAGCCCCGGCCCGCAGTCCGCTGTTTGAGCTTAAGGAGCGTCGTGCAACCGTGAGTGCCCACCGTGGTTATAGGGGGCTGTATTGAAATTATAGTACTGGGAGACGAGATAACAACTGTTCTCAATAATGTAAAATAGTATGTAAATAGGAATGAATTAATTTATTACCACCCTAAAGGGAATTGTAGCTAACTTTATCAATAAAGGTACGCTAACAACTGTTATAAAGAAAGGGAATACATCTAGTAGCAAACAACAGATCTTCAGGTTTGACTTCAAATAGTAGAAAGTAAAGAACTGGAATTTTCAGTTCGGCTTCATTTCCAGTAGTAGAATATGTAGATACAGCTATTTCATAAGCAGTAGTTTCATTTTTACAATTGTTTAATTGCTCCTCAACAGAAGATGGCCTGCTTAAAGCTACTACTATAAGTATTTTATTTCCAGTTGTGGAATTAGAATCTCTATCGCTTTCTTCTATTCACAGCTCTAGGGGGCTACCTTTCTGCTTCTCTTTCTGATGGCATTTCCTACTTATTCCTTCTAGTTCTCCTTCCCAGCGGATGCTTGCCTTTGGCTACTTGATAGCGACTTGCCTTACATCTGGCGTAGAACCCTCCGTCTCACCTTCATCAACTGGTACTTAACCCTCTGATTCCGAGTCCTATAGAACCTGTATTTTCCTATTCCGGGACTGCTCCTATAGAAGCTTCGGTTCCTGCGTCTAAGCCAGTTCTTGATGCTAGAGGAATGAGAAAGAACTCAAAAGTGAAACCTGTAGTCTCATTTCCAGTTGCCTGTTTAAAGGCTTAATTGCCGCTTTTCTAATTCCGAGTGCCATCCTACAGCCTTTGATTCACAGCTACTGCTCTCCTCCTTCCTTACACCGGAGCCTGGAACAGAAACAGATAGAGAATAAGCGGTGGATTCATTTCCCTTTAACCTGCTACTTCGAGCTAGAGATGCCCTTTCAACTACTATAACTAATTCATTTACTTTACTAGAAGCTATAGAATTTGAAGTTGACTTTGTAATGGCTTCATAGCCAGTTCTTTTATAACCAGACCTTTCAGCCATAAATAGAGAATTTCCAGGCCTCCGATGGATAGGCTTAAAAAGGGGCTATGAGTGGGCAGATGTCAAGCTAGAAGCTAGATTCATAGCTCCTGCAACAGCTTCACCTGTTGTTTCCGCTTCTTCTTCACCTGCCTTTTCAGATGATGCTGTTGACGTCGAATCTATTTCATTTGCAGCCTCGTAGGCAACTTTCAATGAAAGAATTCCGGCAAATGAATGAACAGAAATACCAGAAAGAGCCTTCAAAAGTAGAAGCTTAAACAGGAGCTCTTGCTCTTCCAAGTCAAACCTTACCCTCTTCAGGACCATCAACGTCAAAAGTGTCAGTAGTGGGCATCGGCTCTAGTCTCAGGGTCGGAATTAGCTGTTGAGGAAGATTCCACTTCAAAAGGTCCAGTAGAGGCAGAAAGATAAGGTTTATAGGCAGGAAAAGAAGGCTTTACTACGGCATCAACAACAAGAGGAAAAGGAGTTACTTCAAGCTTACCAGGATTAGACTAAAATCCGGGAAATGAAATAGCATCTTTGTCAACTATAGTATCATCTGTTGCAGTAGTTGATTAGGCCGGGTAAACTTAGGCTTAGGAAAGGTGGTTTACTTTAACGAGTAAGGCAGCTCAGCTGTAGCAAACTTGCTTGCTAAAGGTAGCGCTAGCTAAGTAAGGTTTGCTGCTGCTAAGGTAAACTTTTTCTACGGACTTGGATGTGGAGGCCGACGTGGACCCGGCTTTTGAATGATCAGATTGCTGGATGTGAAACCTTATCTGCAGGGCGGTCTACGAAGACAAATAAATAATACGAATAGTACTTGGGAGGTGGAAGCGGGGAATCGGACTCTGTGCACCCAATTGAGTCGTATTAGTCTTAAGGTTGGCCACGCTTAAAGATGGGTGCCTCCCCACTGGCTAATAGTGATGACAGAAAGAGTCAAGCTTGCTAGCAAGAGTTACCGCTTAGGCCTCATCTCCTTCTGAAGCATATCCACTTCGTGGGATTCCCGATGTAGTGGGCTTAGCCCCAAAGAGGCAAGATGACTTATGTATGACTGACTTATATATGTTGTTAAATGTAATTGTAATTATTTGTTTCATACTTTTGCACTCTTAGGGAGAACACCCGGTACGCGTACAACGTTCGAAGAAGCTGTTCAAAGTATATGAACAGGGTCACAGATGTGTGTTTGGGTATGAATATACGGGGGTACTGGCACTTCTTTATGCACGGGGGTAGGACTTGAACCTACATATTCCAGGTGATGAGCCTGACGAGTTGCCATTTACTCTACCCCGCTAAATTGGTAGAACCTCTTGTTTTTTGTTGACTATGACAACAGTTGCACTGGGAAAGCAAGATTACATTAGGGTTGAATGAAAAAGCAAGTAGAAGCAGGCATATAGCATTCCTTCATCACCTGGAAGCAAGGAATCTGATTGACTGATGGGAAGAGTAGGCACCGAAGTAGCTAGAACGGATGGGAAAGCTGACACAGGGACAACGGAGGGGAATGAATCGACAAGAGCGATTACAAAGGGAAACAAGTTGGGGTGAACACCCATCCGAGGAGAGGGACGTAGAAGACTACGTACGGGGTGAGGAAGACTACTTAGCTGAGCTACAAGCCGTGAACGAAGGTACTCAAGTACGAAGGCAAAGCAAGAACACTGCCCCTAGGGTAGACTTGAGTGAGGCACTGTTTAAGTGACCCGGGAGTATTTCATTACACTTCTACTAAGCAGTAAACATATTACATAGACCCTGCACTTCTTTAACTACGAGAGGCTAGCTTCCGCTCAGACCCTGGGACTAGTAGTTCACTCTAGGAAAGATCATTAATCATCTTATCACGTTCGTGCTCCAATGTAATCAATAGCTACACCTAGTACTTTCTTCATTTCCAAGAACTGGTAATTCCTAGGTAGGCTTTAAGCTTTGATTCCCGAGGTTGGGCTAAGAGCTCCGTCACTTCTTCTTCGACTTTCCCTTGCCTACGGGTACATAAATGCGGACAAGACGAGTGAACGGGCTTCGATTCCGCGATTCAAGACTCCTTTGCTGGGAGCCCTGGGGAAGGCTAGTCGCTGAGCCGCAGAGAAAAGAGTGGGAGTTACTGTCTTAAGAGTTATGGGTACTGTGAAAAGAGCTATGAGTTCGGAGTAATCACCCGAATGGTGACCAATCTTAGACTAACCTAACTAGCTTCACCAGTGAATAAGGAGGGCATCGCAATGTCCCCAAACGGTTGGAGTGCCCATGAGGTTCCCTCTTACGGGCGCAGGTAGCCATATAGGAAATAAATCCTATAGAGGAGCCCTGGCCAGATAATCCGAGCTTGCTCTTCAGATAGACGGGACGACATCAACCGCCTTGAAACGCAATGGTAAACAGGGCTTTGCTTTCGACCGTATTTGGATCCGAACTGACACAGGAAAGCGACACCACCTCTTGCTTAATCCGTATACCAGTGGAAGATCACAGCTGGAAATGAACTAGTAGATGTTGCAGTATTAGTCACGGGGATGAGATAGGAATTCCTTTCTTTCAGAACCTCTCCTCTGCGCTATAATAAACGGTTATGTTAATACCTTTATGTGAACTATACATCATTTTCAATTTGATGTTAAGAAAATCCTAAAAGAGATAAAAGGAGAGTCGAAAGAGAGTGTAATCTTATCTTAACTGAAAATTCCACCTCTAACCCTAAATTAGGCGCTTTTGTTCAACAAAATACATATGGTGTTATACCGACTTCCCTTATCAAAGTCCTGTCGAAGTCGGTGCAACTGGCTTACTTAGTTAGCTCAAAGGGAATAGGTTTTGAGTACCTTTCATTTCAAGCTTTCAGTCATCAAGTTTACCTGCCGCCGTGTCAAACCACCGAGAGCAGACGGTTATACAGTCCCTAGCGCGTGCGTCCACTTTCATAGAAGGTATGCTGGCACCGCGGGTAATCCTTATTAGTCAAGCTTTGGCTCCCGAATGGGGAACTGGATCCGTCCAAAGGGAAACTGATTCTCAATCTCAATCTGTATTTATTCAAAGTGGTTTTGTATTCGTATATGGGCGAGATAGTGCTTTTACTGGGTCATTAATGCATCAATGGAGTCAACTTAATATTAAGTTTTTTTAGAAGTAGGCCTTGACGTATATATACTATACTGCTGTTCCCACCTCCGTGTGTATTGCGTGTTTGCGGGTCAACGAAGTCAACTGCCTTTCCTGCCGCCGAAGGAACCTGTGCCTTTGCCGCTGGTGTTACTTCAATGGATTATGGAAAAATTTTCACTATTGTCGGAAGGGATTATTAAGTTCTAACGGGATCTGCCTTTGCTTGTGTCTCCACCTGTGCCCATACCTATGCCAAAGTCAATAAATAAGCTTTAGAAATGATGGGTCGGTTGTGGATAGAGAGGTAGGGATGCCGCTGTTAGTGTGGTACCTCTAGGGCTGGCAGCTCTCGACCCAGGTAAACGAATGCTCTTCGAATTGGTACCTAAACCTTAGTTAGTTTCTGCCACCTATGCTACTACCAAGCCCACTGCTGCCAGGATGGCAATAACTAACGATACCTAAATTTATTCACCTAAAGACTTAAGACCGAACCAATCTCATTCTTTTCTTCATTACTGCAACGCGCCAACCGAAGCAGAAAGCTAACGCTCCTACTTAATGCTTTATCTATGATTTACTTGAAATTAAAAAGATCTAAGTGATTTATTACATCGCTTGCTATGCGACTATAATTAGTTGATAGCGGAACTCAGCTGGAAGAGATTTTAAGCGAGAGGCAGTACTGAACCGGAGCCACATCGAGTTAGTTCCCCTCAAAGCCTTCTTCTGAACTTGCCAACAAGTGCTTATGAAAGCGGGTCGGTCTCTATCAAACAATCAAGCGCTAGAGACAACAGGGGCTTGGGGCAGGAAGATTGATAGACACATAAAGAGAAAATCTAGATTTCAAAGAAGAGAAGCAAAAGCCGCTCACAAATGCTAAATTGGGGAGCAGAAGCCACTCGCTTCACTAAGGGCAAGGAGCAAAAACCACTCAATTCTTTGACTTTTCAAGGAAATACACCGGAGGCCTAATACGAAGAAAGGCAGTTGCTCGATTGAAAGGTGAAAAAAAGAGCAGTTGAGGGAAAGAGGGATTTTTCGTCCATAGATACATTCAAGCCGGGCAGTCAGCTTTCAGTTGTATTTGCGATGGAAGAGACGAAGGGAAATGGAGCAGCACGAGCAGTTCCAAGTTCTTGTCAAGCCGGTGACGGCAGGCGGCGCGAACGCTTTAGTGTTTACTGGTTCGTTCTCTAAGGTCAGTCAGCTAAGCAGGTCGTACGGGAAGAGGAAGAAGAGTCCGTTTCTCGGCAACTATCCTGGCAAGAGGTTCTGCACACGCCAATCGAAATGTGCACACCTGTAGCTAAGAAATGCTCACTAACTACTCAACAGGGCGTCTACTAGTGTCCTGAGCACCTTAATAGCTTATTCAAACAAAAGGAATTGATAGAGGAAGATGAATGTGCAATTCCATTTCCATTTAATGGTTGTACTGCTACTGCTTCCTTTAGCTGCTCCGGTATCGGCATCGGCAACATTCACAGTGGAGCTGATTCTATCACTCTCACTTGCTTGCAGCCTAGTCTGTAACAAGAAGCATGGCATTCGATGCTTCCTGTACTGCTAATTTTCTTAGAAGTTGTAACATGAATTTTTTTGCTTTCAATGCGAGGAAGGGTGTCTCAAAATCTGGGTTCTTTGCGCTTGCCGTCTCAGAAGTCCTGTGATAGTCTCTAATTCTGATCAGGAAGTCACTGTCGAATTCTCTTGGCTTAATAATCTGCACCGCATTACCTTCGTCTATGCTAGTGTTTATCAGCATTCCCGCCGTGCGTTATGGACTCAACTGCGTGATTTGGCGTCTTATAATGGTTCTTGGCTGGTCCTGGGGGATTTTAACGCAGTTACGGGAGCTCACGAGCGTATGGGTGGAAATTTGAAAAACAGAACTGCTTGCCGGGAATTTTGTGAGATGATTGATGATAGTAACTTAATCGAGATTGAGACCACGGGTTCTAAATTTACTTGGTCTAACGGCCGTGCTTCGAGATATGTTGAATCACGTCTTGATAGGGCGCTCTGCAATTCCTATTGGATTGACGCCTGGAATAACACCTCCTGCTTCACCTTGCCTCGACATCACTCTGATCATAATCCCATTGTGGTTCAGTGCGAAGACGCCATTCCTCGACGTCCTTTGCCCTTCCGTTTTAAAGCTATGTGGTCTCTCCATCCGGATTTTCACGCCATGGTTGACACTATTTGGAGGTCTGAGGTTAGTTCTTCTTCTGCTTTATCTAAAGTGATGCTTAAGCTAAAGTTGCTGAAATCCCATCTGAGAGTTTGGAACAAGAATCTTTTTGGTGATGTGAATAATAACGTCCGTATTGCCGCCGATAATCTGGAAAGGATTCAGTTAGATATCTCGAGGAATGGTTTTTCTACTGAAAAATTTGCTTCAGAGATGGCGGCCCACCATTTTCTGGAGGCGGCTCTGAAATACCAAGCTTCGTTCCTGCAAGAAAAAGCTCGCATCAAATGGTTGGAAAATGGTGACCGTAACACAGCTTTTCTTCACAGAATGGTTAAAATAAGAAATGCCAATAATGGGATTTCCATGATGACAATCGATGGTGTTAATTGCTTTAATATTAACACTATCAATTCTCACGTTGTTGGATTTTTTCAGAACTTATTCTTGGCAGATTCTCAGTGTTCACAGGAAAATTTCCATTTAATAAAAGAGGTCATTCCGGAATTGGTCACAGTGGATGATAACAGATCCCTTACTGCTTTACCTTCTCTGGAGGAAATTAAAAACTCTGTTTTTGCCTTGGATCCTAAGAGTGCGCCTGGCCCTGAAGGTTTTAACGGCTTGTTTTTCAATCGTGTTGGGATATTATAAGCAGAGATATTTGCAGCGCTGTGCAGGAATTTTTTCATACTGGCCGATTTCCTCCAAATTGAAACTCCAATTTTTTGGTTTTAATTCCGAAAGTGGAGGGTGCTTCATCTATTGAAAAATTTCGCCCTATCTGGTAATTTTTTTTTTTTTAATTTGATGAAGTGAAGACACTTATCGAGCCTCCATTTATAGAGTGGTAGAGTAATATCGCCATGCAGTACGAATTGCATGGCTGGCACAATTCTGACTACTATAACCACGCTGCCTGTATGAACAAACAAACTTTGCAGAACCGTTTCACCTAATCGATCGTGGTGAAGTCAGCAATGGATTCGGCGGATCATCCACGTCACGAATTGGATGGCAGGCACAATTCTGACTAGTTCTCCGCACTACTTTTCTGCAGTTGAAGACTATCATGCCTTTTTAATGTTAATGAAAAACTGGCTGGTTCTGGCTACCTTTCGGAGCAAACAAAATCTCCCCCAATCACACTGCCTGTATGAACAAACAAACTTTGCACAACCGAAAAGATTCCATGCCAATAGACTCGTGACATCCATGTACTGAGTCGTCAAATGAGCCACGTTAAGAAAGCCCAAGCTTATACGCATTGGCCCACAGGGTGTCCCAAGAGGGCCCGAATGAAAGACCCAAGCTTTCCATCTTCTTACAATGAAACTCTCTAGCTGTATTTGTTGAAAGAAGTGGAATTAGCTGTGAATTCACTCTTGTTAGTTCCCGAAGAGGGATCCCCAACATAAGGTAGCTTTCCTTCTTCAGTCAATTAGATAGTAGCAGGAGCGGAAGAAGGAACGAAGCAGTAAATGTTATAGCAGCTCTAGCAGTAGTAGTTGCTGAAAAGAAAGGAAATTCTCTAGCTGATAGGATTCCATCAGAGACTAATATAACTATATTACACACCGGTATTGACGTTAATAAATTAGTCCTATTCCTATTCATGATCAATCTAATCGTACTAACCAGACGGTGACCGGCTTCTCCGGCCTCATTTCGAGGCGCTATTGGAGAGCACTATTGGGCGCTAGCCTTCGAATGGGACATTGATCACCTACGATATATATTACCGATACCTTTCAGCTATGATATTGACTGTTTACCCCGGACAGAATAGAGGAAAGTCAATTCCAAATGCAAGTAGGAATAAATATCGTATATAATATGAATGAAATGATCAATTCCACTTGTGATTACTTACTGACTTTATAGCTTGATTTGAAGAAGAAAAGTCTTAGCAGAAAAGAAAGAGAAAAGTGGAATACGAAAACCTTACAAAAAGTTGTTTCTTTCTTCCTTTTCAATTCTAGTAATGTTAGCTGAATTGAATGAATAAAGAAAGAAGTTTAGAATACAAATACAGGAAGACTCCTACCTTTTGACTTAAAATGAAATAGCAGCAACAGAGGAATTAGCTATAGTAGCCTTAGCGGAAAGTCAAGTAAATGCATTAGTTCCCGTAGCTGGCCATAACTCGAACTGGGCATTCTAGGCCTGAGGATTCTTTACTGACTCGTCTGATGTCTCCGGAACGTCTTCCCTAAGCGTCTGGTGAAAAAGGGTCTGCCACCACTGAATCGGATGCTATTGCTCAATTGAATTGTGTAACCGAATCGGATGTCTCCTTATCCATAAGCCCAGAGATCAGAGAGAATAGTAATACATAAGCCTAGCCTAGAATGCCTAGGCAACAGAAAGAGAATGAATAGGAAGAGAAGACTAGAGAGGATAGTTATAGTAAGAAGAAGAATTTTCCAGTTCGAGAATAGGGAGCAACTAGGAGACAACATCCGAGTTAGCAACTTTCAAAGCAATTCGGTAAAATAATATTTCTTTTTCCCAGAGAAGAGTCTTCTTTAATAAAGACATAGAGTTGCCCAGAACAGTTCTCCCAGCAAGGGGAATCCTAGAGGAGGAAGAGGGGACAGCGCAAGTTTTTACATTCTTTCAAGTCAGATCTTTCAATAGGTCTTTCTCTAAATAGCTTAGAAAAAACTTCAAAGCTTCCGGGTTTACCCCTTTAGTTTAGTTAGATTGAAGGCTTATTACACTGCCATGACACCTATTCATTCAATATAATGAATAAAAGAAAGGTATTAAGGTCATTCTAAGAAAAGATCTGTTCTACATACAGATGAATATGTTACTGTACTCAGTACACAAAGGTAAATGCAGATCATTATGACTCTTTTAAGAGCATATTTGTGACTAAAACTCCTTATCTTTTCTTCACCTAATCCTAAGGGATCGAAGGTTTCCACACTAATACAAAGATTCACTTCATTCTTGCAAGGTTCAAGACTTTCCCCTCCCATTAACTTATAATAGATATTACCTACTAAATTAGGAACTCTTTCCCTAAGATTTAAGTCGACACAAGTATCTACATAATGATTGATATGAGAAAATATCTCTGTACTTAAACAATCAGAGTTTTTTACCCATAAATATAACATAAGCTTAGGAGTTAGGGCGTACCATATGGAAAAGCCCAAACAAATCGATTGATTCATAGCATCATTGTTCCGAATCAATTCTGAAAGAAAGGGATTTATAAACTCCTTATGATAGCCCTTCAATAGGATATTATTAAAATTTGTCTTAAACTTCCGATGAATAATCGGCAGGCTCTTTTTACATCCATTAGATAAGTAATATAGATTCACTTTCTTTAATATACAGTCAATTCCACGGTTATACTCTTGGAAGAGTCTCCTTTGAGATAAAAAATGGAATAATGATTTACATCTTTCCTTAGAGGTTGATAATCTGATGTCATCAGAGGTCATAATCCTACCATTATTTAATACCATTTTCATTTTTACATCTATGCATCTTATTATTAGGTGCCCCTATGTTGCTTCCAACATATGAAGAAGATGGGCTATCTGAAGAGCTATCAGAGGAGCTATCAACTTCTGCTTTATTAGTATCAGATGGACGAAGGAAGGGCACTACTTGATTTACCGGGTGATGAAAGGGTCGCTCGCTATTTCTATTATCAAATCAACTATGATCGCCCGAAGCACAAGAGAAAGTCTCAGCTTAGCGTAGTTCAATCAAAGGGCCTGAACCGCATCGATCAGGGTTCATCCACCACATCCGAAGTGAACAACGTATCACATCTGAAGTGAACAACCATTAATTATAAGCGACTTTATGACATAGAGAAGAAGGCGACTATATCTACATCAAAACTTGACCGATCGCATAGCAGCTACTGCTTCTCTAACCACTTCCCTAGTTTGATTTTTTGGATAAAGAAAGGCCTGAACCACATTCAGATACAAATGATTTCGTGGTACACATCAGATTGTTGATCGACAACCGATACTGGAGAATGAAGTTCGTAACGGAATCAAAGCAAAAGTGGTACAACTCGATTCGATGACCCCCTAACCGTTTCAAGTGGGACTCTTACTACTCTAGTCTACCTTAAAGCTAGCTCGGGCATTCGTTCGAATCCGTCACTGGACTTATTCCGTGGGCGGGGTCGTAGTTTCATCCTATAGGCTAGCCCGTTACTCCCTTTGATCCGACATTTCGGGCAGGAGATTGTGACCCGGGACACCTAAGCCGAAGAAGTCAGCCCAACCAGATCAAGTGGTAGAGGCGGGATATTCAAAAGAAAGGGTTTGGTATTACGTGTAAAGCCCTACTTCCTTAGAAAGCCGGTCAGCTTGCTTCTTTTTTACCCGTATTTGAGTCTAGTTTAACCCGGCGGGGCTCAGAAGCGCAGGCTATGGCTAGTACGCTCCTAAGTGTATATAATAGTAGTTCGGTCAAGCTTAAGTTAGCCTTAGGAGCTCAGCTCGGAGAAAGAAATGGAGGTTTCTATTGACCATCAAAAGGTGCAATTTTGACAGAGGCTGAAGCCTTCCCATAACAAAGAAAGTCTTCGTCTAAGCCGGTAAGTGGTGGTCAGCTGTCCCCACTACCATATGAGTTGGTCGGAAAGGCAGATAGCCAAGCCAGAGGTGACGGGAGAAAAGCAAGGCAAGGGCTTAGCCCGAGCACGGAAGACAAAGCAAATCGAGATTCTTCTAAAGAAAAAGGGGGTTACTACACCTATATAATCTAACAACAGAGCTAGCGAACTACAGCTCGAAAGCAGCAAACGGAGGAACGGTAACGACGTCTGGGCTTATGGTTCATGGTCATTTCTCTTCTCAGTAAATGGTCTATCTTCTATAATAGAAAGAAAGAGTTTCCTTTACTCGCTTCGATGGGGCGGTAGCACGGGCTAGCTCAATTGGGTTATATAGGGCAAAAAGCGCCTGCCGAATCAACGTGATAGGGGGAGAGGAAAGAAAACTATGCGTTCAAGTTCCGAACACTTTTCCTACAGGCAAGGGGTTTCTATCAAAAGCCGGCCTACCGGTTCGACGTAAAAAGAAGACCCAATCCCATTCCGGACGTAGGATTGGCTTGAGAAAGCAAGACTAGAAGAAAGATTGTGTTATAGAGGGGTAGACTGATTCTCAAAGCTCGCACGGGAATCGAGTACTTCTTAAGCGGGAAGTCAGGTTTAGTAGAAGAGTAGGATCCAGTAGGGTTAGAATCTTTGTTAGCAGTCTAGGGCGATGGCGAAGGTTTTAGCCCGTGGGCGATCTAATCATAGGAATGATAATAGGATAGGGCGGTCAATTAGTCCGGTGGCGACATTCAGAATAGCTTCTAATATGTTCTGGTGTTGATACTAGGTTTGGTGGGTTTACAAAGGAGAACTGTCTAACGAAGCCTTTAGTACTGACCTGTAGTACGTACTCTTTCGAAGTCCTCATAGTTGAACTAGTATGTGTTTGTTTTCTCGGGTTTGCTCGCATTTGAGAGCCTTACCTCTTCCATGTTTATACTTCCGGAGTGAGTCCCACGAGATAGATCAGATCCTTAGGAAGGGGGCTGGTAGCCTCCTGTGGTCTAGGTTGCACCAGGTAATATGGAAGGCAAATTGCACGCACGGGACAGAAGATAAGTTTTCCGTTTCCTTTTTTTTATTAGTCTGAGTTCATCTTTTCCAATCTTCCTGCTAAGCCAATCCCCAGGACAAGCAACTACATACAGTTCATTCCCAAGGAAAAGGGCTAACTTAACTCCCCGGAAAGAAGTACGAAAATCTCTTTATTTTCTCCCTCCCCTGCTCTCCAATAGTAGCTCGAGTTTCTCATCTGGATTAATCACCGTTCATCGGACTATCTCAGCATATGGGAATCAGCTATAGAATGCATTTTACTCATAGAAAGAGATCGGTAGTTTTATGTGATGACAAGAACTAACCAAAGAAATCAGGATGAATCCCACTGTGTGTCCCTTTCCTTTCTTTGGCTTGCTAGATAGAAGGCGAAGAGCGCACAGCGCAATAAGGTAATGGATTACCGCTAATTGTCAATCGTTTAGTTCGCCCAAAGCTTACAGAATGTGACCACATCAAATCAATGAATGCCACGTGTCAAGAAGAATTCTGAGGTGTGCTGAGTGCGGTTGTTCTCAGCTCTTTAGCGCCCTAGGGCCCTGCTACTGTGATGCTTGGCCGAGCCTCCCTCCCTACCGATGTCTCGATCCAGCACATTGAGACCAGTCCTAGCGGACAGGACAAAACTTCCCGGAGAAAGCAGAGGGAACTGGATTGGTCATTCCAATATCACTCGATAATAGGAAGTACAGGGTTGGCCTTTCTCTCTGAAAGCCCTCTTGATGGATTCTGGCAAACAAATGAAGGAGCTAAACCCGAATCTGAAAGCTTCAGTTTCCTCTTTTTCTAAAGATGGGACGGACGGTCAGAGGCTGCAGCGGGACTGTCAATAGAAAGAAGCTAAGGCGGGCTCTCTTTTTTTTTTGTTTGATCTAAAGAGTTCCGAAAAGAGCGAAACGAAGTCAGACACCTTTTCTTTCGAACCGGGCTGTACGAAAGGAATGAATCTTGGCTCTTAGAAAGATAAGAGAATGACAACATTGACTTTTTTTACTTTGACATCCCGTATGAGACTAGAAACATGGTCTCAGGTCAGCAGTTCAGTTCTCTCGAGATTAGGTTAGGCTCGCATCGAATTCAGGTATGGGACCTCTTCCATTATCTCCATTCACTCTCGAAGGTTTGTTTTTTGGCAGTGATACTCGAAAAGAACTAAAGGGCTTAGCCGACTCCAACTCTCGCTCAATCTTTCGGGAAGGTGGGCAGCAAGCTGAAAAAGCCCTTTCCCCTGACTCTAACAAGTAAGCAAGTAAACTACCTTTTATAAACGAGTGTTGTGTACTAATGACTTGCTTACCGTAACCGCAAAGAAGGTTCTATCTATTTTTCCATAAGGGCTGGAGCGAGCGGGGATCTTCTTCTTTATTTTAAAATACGTAAGAGACTACCAAAGCAAATTCAACTACATTCCCCGAAACAGCAACATAAAGAGAAAAGACCGCTTTATTCATCTGCACCGGAAAAGCGCTAAGCCCGGAAGTCACTTCACTCTCTTCTCTTTCAATGGCGCAATCCTTTAATAGATTTTTTTGTGAAAGAGGATGGGTGCCCCATGCATGCGGCGCTTTAGAGGCTTTAATATCACCCGCTTCAAGCAATTCCTCTAATAGCTTTCGAAGTTCGTCTAGTTCGACGGGAGCCATCCTGTAAGGTAAGGTGCTTTAGCCGGGGGCCGGGAAAACTACTGAATACGATAACGATACCATTCACAGCGGAACAAGAAGAATCACAGTCGACTCAACTTGACGAGTCAGTAGCTGCCTTTAGAGCTGGGATAAGTAGGGTAGCAGCTAAGATTAACTAAAAGGACTCTCCTCAACCCTCAACCTAGACATAGAACTCCTAGCTCTGGAGCTGATTGAATTGATTCTTTTTAACAGCTACCGAAAGGCTTCGCTCCTCGCTCACAGAACTCCCAGCTAGAAGGACTAGAAATGCAACGTCTTGCTTCGAATGGCCCGCTACTATGCCAAGTGAACTCGCAATGAAGGATGGAGGAGCTTTGGGAAATGTTATTAGCAAGAAGGAATTTCATCTGTTGGAGTTAGCAAAACTGCTAACCCAGGGCTAGAGGTGATATTACCATCTCCTTTTGATAGAGATTTCCTAAGTAAGGAAGTTCAAAGCAAGCTTAGTTGAAAAAAAAGTCCATTTTCAAATTTCTTATAGAGAGAAGCAAGATAAATAATCGTCTTAAAGTCTTTTCGTCTTCTAGTATTGGCCAGAACGAGCATATAAGCAAAAAGCTTACATAGGTAAAATACAGCTTTCTTAACACATGCAAGTCGGACGGGGAGTGACCGGGTTATAAGTTGGGCAGCAGTGTTCGTCTGGTTAGTATTTTGCGTTTGTGAAATATCAAGAGTAGGCTGACCCACCGCTAGATTGCCCAGCAAGAAAAAGAAAAGGAGGAGAAGAATCCATAACATAGAATCGTAAATAAAAAAAAACCAAATCAGATAAAATTGGTTTTCTGTTAGAAGAAGCAAAATTTAATGACTGACACCATATTACAATATTTACTATCTTTTGTATCCAATCCCGCCTTTTCCGGTGGCCTATTGGGCACTGGCTTCCTTTCGGCTTGCTAAACGCCGAGGAATCACACAAGAAAATTATGAAAACACTGTAGAAGACACTATTTTTTTTACTATGGTAGAGCAGGTGGCCGATAATCGATTAGCCCTCCTCTTGGAGGCCCATAACGCCGCTCCTCTACCTCGTGGGAGGCATTTTTCGGATCTGGTAGAGGGCCTTCTAGAAAATGCCCCTACTGTCCGGGATAAATTGGCTCTTCTCTCGCATGTCCATACGGATTTGGCCGCCCAGGGGGCACAAAGCCGCTTTTATATAGAAGCCATACAGCTTCTGGACCAATTCTTGTAGCTTGCCAACTGATTCTTTTTTTTTCCTTCCCTTTGCTTTGGACTTACCACTCTCAGAAACGGAAAGAGAAATGAAAAAAAGGAAGCAACGATTCTCTCTTCTTAAAGAACCTATATCCTCCACACTGAATCAGCATTTGATAGATTATCCAACCCCGAGCAATCTTAGTTATTGGTGGGGGTTCGGTTCGTTAGCTGGTATTTGTTTAGTCATTCAGATAGTGACTGGCGTTTTTTTAGCTATGCATCACACACCTCATGTGGATCTAGCTTTCAACAGCGTAGAACACGTTATGAGAGATGTTGAAGGGGGCTGGTTGCTCCGTTATATGCATGCTAATGGGGCAAGTATGTTTCTCATTGTGGTTCACCTTCATATTTTTCGTGGTCTATATCATGCGAGTTATAGCAGTCCTAGGGAATTTGTTCGGTGTCTCGGAGTTGTAATCTTCCTATTAATGATTGTGACAGCTTTTACAGGATACGTACTACCTTGGGGTCAGATGAGCTTTTGGGGAGCTACAGTAATTACAAGCTTAGCTAGCGCCATACCTGTAGTAGGAGATACCATAGTGACTTGGCTTTGGGGTGGTTTCTCCGTGGACAATGCCACCTTAAATCGTTTTTTTAGTCTTCATCATTTACTCCCCTTTATTTTAGTAGGCGCCAGTCTTCTTCATCTGGCCGCATTGCATCAATATGGATCAAATAATCCATTGGGTGTACATTCAGAGATGGATAAAATAGCTTTTTACCCTTATTTTTATGTAAAGGATCTAGTAGGTTGGGTAGCTTTTGCTATCTTTTCTTCCATTTGGATTTTTTATGCTCCTAATGTTTTGGGGCATCCCGACAATTATATACCTGCTAATCCGATGTCCACCCCGCCTCATATTGTGCCGGAATGGTATTTCCTACCGATCCATGCCATTCTTCGTAGTATACCTGACAAAGCGGGAGGTGTAGCCGCAATAGCACTAGTTTTTATATGTCTGTTGGCTTTACCTTTTTTTAAAAATATGTATGTGCGTAGTTCAAGTTTTCGCCCTATTCACCAAGGAATATTTTGGTTGCTTTTGGCGGATTGCTTACTACTAGGTTGGATCGGATGTCAACCTGTGGAGGCTCCATTTGTTACTATTGGACAAATTTCTCCTTTTGTTTTCTTCTTGTTCTTTGCCATAACGCCCATTCTGGGACAAGTTGGAAGAGGAATTCCTAATTCTTACAAAGAACCGACTCCTAATAATAATAAACACTGATTCTTTTTTTTTTTTTGTCCATCCTGACAGGCAAAACCTATCCATCTATACTATAACGTTTTTGTTTGTTTTGAAATTCTTCCTATTAACTAACTCATCATGATATCTTTCTTTGATTTTGATTGAACGATAAGGGTTAGGGGGAATAAAATCCACATCCACCTCCAATTCTATGGATATGAGAAACACACTATTTTGTTTGTCGAATACTTGTCTTTCTTACTCTAATAGTATTAGCGTCCCTATACTTTGACTACCCTTTTCCTCCTTTTTACCCTAACTTACTCATTATGGTTCCATTACGGTTTTCTCACCATTGGGCTTTTTGGAATGGTTTATTCAGAGGTCTGCCCGGGCTATGGGCCTATTTGACCGCCAGTTTGATGACGGATATAATAGGATATTCGATCTTTGTAGGACCTCTTGGGGGCTCCGCCAGTTCAGACGTTGTGGGCGAGGAGGGTAGGATTTGGGTTGGGGCAAGGAGTAGTTTCTTTTCCGCCAGGGGAGGAACGAATCCACGAATCAAAGAAGTGAACCATGTTGTTCGAAGCGATCCAAGTGAGACTGGGACTACGTACTACGCGAATCAATTATTCGTTCGTTCAAGTCCAATGCTGAGATGACTGGACTCCCCAAAGAATGACATAGGGCCTCGAAAGCCACATCAAGCAACCCTGGAAAAGCACTCGGAAAGCAAAATTGAAAAAAACAAGTGCAAATTATGCCTATATATGAAGCTATGCATAAAGTTAATACTCATCTGTTGACGGAAGAGAGCCTGGGTTGCCAACCTTTTCTTTTTGTTGTGCCGGAAGGGTAAGTCCGGGTATGAAGGCTACGCAAGAGTTTTCTTTTCCGCGGATGACGAGGCTTTGAGTTCCTATTACGGCAGCTAGCTGAGACAGAGACCTTTGACCTAGGAGATGACCTCTTTGCCCAACGAATTGAACACCACCGGAGTCCGCTATGGCTGGGTCAGCCTTACTCAAGTTGTAGAACGAGGTCATCTACATAGCACTCAACCTCGTGATGAAGAAGTTCTTTGAAAATGTTGGTCATTGCTCGCTGGTAAGTTGCACCGGCGGTTAACTAGACTAATCATAGCCATTCTGAGTTTCGTTTGGGTATGGAATGGATAGGGCCCAAGTGGCTGCCTCTCATACTACCAATTGTGTAGGCGGATCATCGCCCCTTCATTCTGGCTCTACTTCATTCGCTATTAACAAGACGGCACACGCAAGACAAGATGTCAAATCAATAAGAGGCCCTTGAAAGGTGTAGATGAAGCCTTTTTCTTTTCTGACGGAAAACACTTGAAGGATACGAGGCATAAGACTATTGATCGAACTTCTTAAGTTAAGAGGGAACCGCTACTGCATCAAATCCATTGAAAGGTGAAGGCAATGCTAAATGCAGATGCAGACCGATTGGGTTACACTATTACTGCAACTA
This sequence comes from Boehmeria nivea var. tenacissima, assembly GCA_018132145.1. NCBI lineage: Eukaryota > Viridiplantae > Streptophyta > Magnoliopsida > Rosales > Urticaceae > Boehmeria > Boehmeria nivea. Next base: position 229,916 of record JACWIL010000016.1, on the reverse strand, counting down.
TTTACTAAACAGCTAGTAGGAACTGCTACTAATAACAGCAATAACAGCTACTATTTTTTTTACATTTTCAGTTCTTGAAGCTACATTCACTGCAACTATTGAATTTACTTTCAGCTACTCTTCATTCTTTCCAGTAGTAAATGCTATTGAAGAACCTACTCCTAGTAGTTCTCCCTTTCCTGCCCTATGGCAAGTAGTTTTCTTCTAAGGGTCATTGCAAAATCACTTATAAACCCTTCTCTTACTCTTATAGAGGAGGATCCATCCTCTGTTGAGGTTGTATGAAATACTACTGTAAATGATAGAACTGTAAATTCAATCTTTAAAGTAAACTAACAATATTAGTAGATTTACTACTTGAAAGTACTTTATTAAATATAGTTACTTGCACGTATCAGTCTCAAGTAAATCGTGTACAAGTAGAAAGGCCTGTCATCTATACTACTGTGATAAATCTTCTTAGCCGCTTTTTACTGCTTCCTCTTAACTCCTCTTCAAGCGAGTTCAGTGCTTCATGGGATGGAGCACGAACGAATAAGACTCTATAGTAAAAGGTGGATGGAAGGCTTTCACTGGCCTATCGGCGGCTCGGGGAAGAAGAGGTCTTGCAGCAGCGGTAGCATATGTCGGAGGTTTGGAAGAAAGTATGAACGGGGTTTGCCCCCCTATTGGGGAACCTTCTAATCCCGATTCTGCCTTTGGAGCTATAGCTATCTGAAAAGGTCATTTTCAAGTTTCGTTTTCTTACTGATTTCGGCTCGCTACCTATAGAGCCTGGTGTCTTGATAGAGCAGCATCGTTACCAGATCGTTTTATATAAGGGGAATTGGCTTGAAGAGAAAGAAAGGCTCGTAAACTCGCTCCTAGGTCTCTATAAAAGGGCAATGAAGAAGAGAAAGAATCTTAAGCCGGACAAGATATTCTGACTGGGCTAGGCGTCATACTAAGTTTACCCGCACATTAGTGAAAGTGGAACTAAACTAGACTTTGATCCTGAAAGTTGAAAGTCAGGGGTGACTGAGACCTTAGCCGCCAATGCTGATAGACCTCTCATTTTGCCCATAAACTCGCTAAACCCCGGGGAAGAAAGAATGACTTTCGACGAGGAAAACCCTGAGACAGGAAGAAAAGGAATTGAAAATGAACCAAGAGACTCCTTTTTGGACATCTCAATCGTCCAAGTTCACCTTTTCCCTCGCTTGCGAAGACTGCGAATGCTAGAACGAATGGTAGGCTTGCAAGACAGACAAAGCAATTATCGACATGCCGGTACCAAAGACAGAGAAAGAAATCAGGGCTTTTTCTTTCTATCAGTTTAAAAAAAAAAAAAAGATATTGATCTGGGCCTATGCCCATTACATTACCCAAGATGAATTACTATTCAACGCAAGAAAGAGGCGCAATAGCATATAATCATAATCTAAATTAATTAACATTCACCTTTTCCGCTAGCTGGGAGCAACTGCTTAGACTGGATGTACGCCTTTAAAGTTAAAGAAAGTGGATAAAGAGAAAAAGCTACCACTTCAGAGTGTACATCTCTCAGCTTCTGATCCCTGCCTAGATGAAGAAACGAGTGTCCATAAAGAATCATCAAGTAGGGAGAGGTGCACTTAATATAAGCTAAAACGAGAAGGCAATTTGAAGTCAAGAAAAAGAAAAGCTCATGCGAAGGTTAGACTAAAAGAAACTTTCCCATCCCCAGCCAATACGATTGGGCATATCCTTCAAGAGATCAACCAATACGCATACTGACGCAGCACTAGGGTGGTCTACGATCAGGGAATGCCTTTATTGTTAAAGAGAATTGGCCGTAGAGAGAGCGCCTATCTTTCATAAGAGAAAGAAGGAGTCATATACTCGTAGGACTGAAATTCCAAGGGCTCTTAGCTCAGAAACCACACAAAGACAAACACATGGAGGCCCAGTCCAACTCATAAATCATAGACTAACTTTCGATTAATAAAAAAAGATTTCTATTGTCCTCCAGTATACCAGCGACCATTCGGTCTAAAATAGGAGTATTAGAAAGAAAATAATAAGAAGAAACCGAGGGTCCAGCATTCGGAGTGCTACCGACGTAAGGAGATGGTTCATTGACACTTCCCTCGGAGCTACTTTCCAGAAAAAATAGTTGCTCTGGAATAAGCATTCCAGTTAGTGCCAACAAAGATAGAACTAGGCCCTGACCAACTGAGCAGTCTGAGCAGCGTAAACCACATGCCATAATATAGCCTAAAATGAGTCTTAAAAAAAAGAATATAGGGGTACATCGAATACATATGATGAGCTACAATAATGGTTAAAGAGCTCAACATAGCGCTGCTTGCTTTTCGATTATTCAATGAGGTCTCTAGGCAGACTGCAGATAGAAAGGAAAGTCCGAGTGTGGGACTAAGCCGAAATGAAATAAAGATCTCATCACAGCACTTGTAGTATTTGGTTTCGTCTTAGCCTTCCCTTTCACATTCCGATACATTAACAACTAGGGAATTGACTACCCTAACTACTGAAAGGCTTACTTGTTGCGCGTTCACCACCCTACAGGGAAAGAAGAAGCTACCGCGTAGAAGGACGCAGTGAAAGGCATCTATCCAGCCTCTAAAGCAGCCGATGGTAAGGAAGAAGCTTCCGTTGATGCTATTGATGATAGCGATTCTGTTGTAGATTCAGAGTTTCTTTCTCTTACTAGTGATTCTGCCACTATCACTAAGGCTGTCGAAGGCGGTGTCCTTATTCCGGTTGGGAAGGTGGGACCGGGGGTGAAATAGAGTCTTTTGGGGACTCTTCGGTGGGACGATAGAAGCAGGGAAAGCGACAAGGAGAAAGCCGTGTATTGAGAGTAGTTGCCGGGGATAGAGGCACTATTTAAGTGAGGTAGGTCAATCCGTAGAGAATTGGGTCTTGGCTGAGCTACAAGCCTTAGAGTTTACATTGGATGGAGCAAAGGATGAAGGCTTTCAGAGGCAGGTGAAGATAAAGCATTCCGCGGGCGGGAGGGAAGAACTCTATGCTGTGATCAGGCCGGCTAGCTTTGTGATCGGGCCCTTTCCTCTTTCTCCCTGCGTCAGCCTCATTCAAGCCATGCAAGGCCGTAGTAGTGTTCAAGCCCTTTGTAAGCGCTCTTGTTGATTCATTCCCCTCTGTTGTCCTCTAAGACCATGCAACGAACTCCCTTGGAGCCTGTCTCACCCGGGGTCTCGGTTGCTTACCTTCTCAATACCGGGACATCCAATTCTATAGTCGGAGTATGCCCGTCTTCTCCCTTCACTAAGTCCCCTCCAATGCGGCCTTGTCTTCGTCAGCGATCTCTCAAACCTTCCTTCGGTCCCAAGTCACCTAACTCCACGGATCAGTATTCCCCTACGATTAGTTGTCTGGAGATGGACAAGGCAATTAAGAAGCTGTAGTTGATGAGGATGTAGATACTGGGACTGCTACTTCAGAGGGTAAGGCTTCTAAACCATCCCTTTCTTCAACTAAGACTCTAACTCGAGCTAAACCTCTTCTTGATCCTTCTAAAGCTGCCCTATCTCCTACTGATGAGGGCGATAGCACTGATCATACTATGAGCAGGGTGAAAGAACTGGGTTCGAAGATAACTCGACTGGATGGAGAGGGCTTCTAACTCAACCGTCCTGGGAAGCTACAGTCCTATCCCCTATACCTCAAGATCATGAGTCTTGTGAGCTAGCCAACTGCTCTACCCCGCTGATGCAAAGTCTTGTATACGCGTCCAGTTGCTGGTTTAGCTAGAACGCGAAATAGTCTTTTTGGTACGGCAATTAGACTCAATTGGAAAAAAAAAGAAAGATTCTGACTGTTAGGGATGTAAATGAAATCTTTCCGGTAGGCTTTCACCTGGGTATAGAACCTTCTTCTGCTAGTAAAGTTGACTGCTCTTGGAAGGGCTTTCACCGCGAATTTACTTACCTATTGTGCCAACAGGCAGTCTTCCTTCGTTCCCAGGCTAGTTCACCTTCGAAGAAGTTCTATACGCTTTGTAGAAGGTGATATATTACAGCTTCTGCGAAGTAGAAGGTTTACTATAACGCAAAGTAGAAGGCAAAGAAGGGGTCCCACTACAGCCTCTGGTTTAGAGGCATCTCCAGATGGAATGTTAGTAGATAGTACGTAGCCTGCGAAGCGAAGATCTCTGAAATATGAGAATTTTATAGCATCAGATAGTTTAAAGCTTTTTATTATACTTGTTTTCAGGAAGACATCTCTAAGACCCATATTCTTATTCAAAGATAGAAGTAAGGGATACCTATATCCTGAAATATTAGAAGGAAGTCTTTTTATAGCTGTTAAAGCTTTCCATCTTGAAAAAAGTATATTTAGCAATACTGTAATTATAATTACTAGAAAGAATTCATCAACTAGAGAATTACCTGTTCTTTCAGCTATTGAATTGACAGAAACAGTAGTTACATATTATGATACTTCAGATGGAATGCTTTCTGCTAGTATTGAATACCCAGTAGTGGGATTTACATCCGTATCATATTCCTCTTATGCTATTGAATCATCCGATGCCGATACTGGAACTAGGGAAGTAGCTCCATCCCTTTCGTCCGAAGCTGCTAGTATAGAGGGAATGGTTGAACCTGTAGTTTCTGGTATTTCCCTTATAGAGGAGTCATTTACAGACCCTGTAACTGTTCCTACATCGGTTTAGGTTTCACCTGTACCATAAGACTTTGTACCCGGTTACACATCCCTATAGTTCAACAACAGTAACTCGAGCTAGAGCTCCTGCACCAACAGATACTACTAGAAAGATTGAATTGACTGGAGTTGACTCTTCCGATACAGAAGATTACACTGTCTGTAAGCAATTACCTTACCTGTAGTTCATTTGGTTGATGAAGGCGAAGTTTTTTCCCATATCCTTAAAAGGCCCTTTATCTTCGACGTTCTATTCTACTGTAGCAGAGGTTACATTCTTTCATTCCAACTATAGTTAGTGTGCCAGTATGAGATATGGAAGCTGTATGGTTATTACAATCAGTCTTATTATACGTAAAGTACTAATATAGTTTACTTTTCACTACTTTGAATATGCAGATACAGCAACTAGAGCTACTGCTCTAAGGTAAGGCTAAGCTTTCTTTTCCTCTACTCCTACTAGGGAAGGAACTGCTATGGAAAGGTTACCTTCCAACCTTCCATTCCTAGCCAATGATAAAGAACGGGAGGAAAGGTGAAAGGTTTAAGATATAATGATAGGTCCTTGGGTTGGGGCTAAGGTAACTCCCCTTCGTAGAGTGGTTCATTTCCTTCAGAGGGAAAGGTTGGTTGCAGAAGTGCATGAGGATTACTCGCTGAAGGGGCGTGAGGATTCAGTGACAGTGAATTTCAACTCAGTAACCAACCCTGCAATGGAGGTAGTTACAACTGCAATGAAAAAAGAAATTCTTACCCTACGCAGCGGACCTTTATAAGTTTCATTTCTGTACTATTCTACTAAATTGATTTCTCCCCTGGCCATGATTCCTCAATCGGAGAGAAAGACCATTCTACTAACCAACGTTTACCGGCATCTCCGACTCCGCAGAGCACTACTGGAGAGCACTATTGGTCGTTAGCTTTCGATCGGTCAAAATCACTCTCAGAGTGAGAATCAACTATTTCTATTTATTACGATATTAGAACGAAAGAGAAAGAAATTGAAACTCTTTCTTTTCTTTGCTAAATGGATTCTACAAATTGAATACTCCTACCTTTTTACTTCAAATGAGATAGCAGAAACTCCCTCCAATTCTGTCTTACTTTCAATTCTAGTAATGTTAGCTGAATTGAATGAATAAAGAAAGAAGTTTCTCATACAAAAAGTTCTATCCGGTATGGAGCCAACGTCGTTTGACCAAGCAACGAGAACGTTCATCTGTCACATTACGTAATTTAATTTCATTTTTATTTGATTTAATAAATACACATAAGCTTTTGTTAAAAAAACATGAATGAGTAATAACATGAGCGAGCGAGCTGTATGTGCCCTTGGGCATATTCCGAAGTGAGCGGTTAAGCACCCCTTAATAATTTTTTAACTACACTTATGCCCTGAGTCTGCAATAACATATTTCATATTAATTCAATCTATACTAACATAAACAACTTATGCTCTTACTTTAGATTCAGACATATACACTTATGGAAAGAAAACTCGACCAGCAAGCAAAACCGTAGCTGTGAGTTATTCTCGTAGCTAAATGCCCAAGTCGGGCAGATATAGAGGATCAAGAGACTGTACTCGCCCTTCATCCCTCTTACATTCAACAGAAGCAATAGCAAAGAAAGCAGCAAGAGTGGAGAGAACAAGCTCTTCAAGCTCAGCTTCGGCAACAGCAACTCGAGAAAGCAATTCAGTTTGTGAGGAACCGGCCACTTCTTTATATACGTCGCCATTTGACGATCTGTCTTTAGTAGGTCGTCTATTCTTTCTTACCTCGGGATAGGAGTTCCTAATTTTCTGACTATGAAACGGTCTCTGTCAGCCTTTCCAGCTGTCTGAGATGAGCGTCCAAACCGAATCGATCTTTTTGCCCCCCTCAGCTATCCCTTCCCGTCTTCGTTTAGCAGCGAACTCAAGGATGGCCTTTATGTATGAGCCGAAAAGGAGGTATCCATAGATACCAACCAAACTAGCTAGTCAGGGAAGGTAGGGCAGGGAGCTACTTTCTGAGGGAGAAGAATAACTCCTAAACCTTGACCCTAGTAAGCATTCCTTCTAACACACCTTAAGGCAGGAAAGGGGACCAGCAGGGCGTGTAGCTCCTTTATATACGTGAATTTTACCCATCCAGCTAGGACCTAGAAAGAGTAAGATAGCCCTTTCTTTTTTTCCTAGGTCTATAATAGATCTATTGATACCCACACACCATAAGTATCCGGGGAGAAAGCAGCTAGGATTGCATCCAGACTAGGATTCAACTAAAATGAAGGTCCCTGCTAATGGCAATTCAGGAGGGATCCGGGTACTGTGGAACGAGGCACAAGTGTCAGTGGTGTATTCATATCAAAGCATTCACTGAAAGATGCAATTTCTAGAGAAAAAAATGGTTTCAGCTATTTATGTTTTGCTAGCCATCTTCCCAGACTCAAAGAAATGCTTTGGCAAGAAAGAAAATAACGAACATCAGTCCTCATGTAAATATCCCATGGCTTGTCACCGGCGACTTTAATGAAAGATTGGGAGCTAGTGAAAAAAGGAGAGGCCCGCTAGTATGCACTAGAAGAATAGAAAAAAAGAATGATTTTTGAATGTTTTCTCATGGACCTTGGGTTCAAAGGACCATCTCTCACCTGGACCAACAAGAGGCAGGGATTAGCCAAGATCAAGGAAAGACTGGACAGAACCTTTTCCAACTTAGAATGGAGGGAACCCAGAAAGCACTCTTCTTCATCTCCCTCGCATTCAGTCTGATCATCACCCATTGCTCATTAAGACTGAAGGTAGCACCCCTCTTCGCCTTCTCCGCCGTGCCAGGAGTCGCTGCTGCAAAGGCGGTGGGATTGCCACTTTCGGTATCTTCGTCAACCACTTTCTTCAAAGGACAAGCCTCTTTTCGATGCCCATCTATCTAGTATATCGTGAACGACTCCACTGGGACTTTATGGAATCTTACCCAAAGAGAGGTGGTTGAGATGTCATCCTCCGATGGCCGTAAATCAGGTCTCCACTTATTCACAGTCAGATAATGCCCTAGTATAACCCACACGGTCCCCTTGAAGGACATGAAGATAGTCTTACCTGCAAAAAAATCAGGCTAGATACTAAGCCTTGCCCAGATCTATCAATTCGGGATCAAATTGACTTTCCAGAGGTCCTTGACTTTTAGTCGAGCCTTAATTCCATTCTTCCTGAATAGAACTGCGAGGTTTCCCTCTATCTCTATGGTAAAATTTCTAACCAGTTCATAAAACAATCTTATATTCTAAGCAAGCCTCCTCCCTTGTAGGAAAGCGTTCTGACATTGAAGCAAAACTAAGTCCTTCAAGGACTTTACCTAATTGTTGGTAAGTTTCCATAATTCCTTTATTTTTCATAAAATGAAGAATTCCGCGAGAGATAAGTTAAATTGAGAATGATTGATTGGAAAAAAAGTGCCATTTATGGGCGTCATACGCCTACCATTCAGTATCTACATATGAAAGTACTGCAGTAGCTGCTCTAGTCCCACCAGTTACTTACAATTACACTCTATATTCTATAGTTCCTTTACAAGCTGTAGCAGAAACCTTACCATCTGATGTAGGATTGGCTGCTGTGCCATCTTAAGTCAATTCAATAGTTACTTAAAATTCCACTCCTATATTTCCTTTACTAGCTTCAAGCTTTTCTTATTCAGTTCATTCTATAGCTGAAAGTTACTTTGTTCAGTGATCACTCGCCTACAGGTAACTTAGACAAAGGACTAACAAGTGCTAACGCTTAGAATTTCCTCTTGTTATAGGTCTTAGCAGGAGGAGTAGGGGATTGTAGAGAATTTGAATTCAATAGTACTATAGAAGACTTCGAAGCAGTTTATTCAGAAGGAACTATTTGAATGTTGAGTTGACTTCCTTAGGAACCAACCTGATGTACTTTCTTTAGTTCGCTTGTATGACTTCCTTAGGACCCTGTACTTTCCTTTTTTTATCATTTCAATACCAGTGGGCGATGAAAGGGACTATTCAACAACAGCTTCTTAATCAACGAAATGAATGAACGCTGAAACTCCAGGTAAAGCCTAAGGATTTACCACATGTTTGAAGAGTGGCTGCCGTGTCAGCCGGGCAAGCATGCGGTGCGGGTATGACGCATACTTGGAGAATCGATCAACCACCACAGAGCGCATCCCTTCAACCAACGGAGATAAAGTCCATTGAGATGGACTGCCATGGCCGCTCAGGAATCGGCAAGGGCTGAAGTAAGCCCGCTGCTTTCTTCTCCGTCTTATCGAGTTGGCACACCATGCATGTTTTTGACGTGCAGCTCCACGTCTTCCGCCATCTTGGGCCAATAATACGAGTTGGCCAGCAATGCCATCATCCTTTCCACCCGTCCAGCCCATTGCGGATCATGCGTCGCCTTCTGCAATCCGGACTTGCCAATAGCCAGAACACAAGTCCAACTTACTGAAGTAGCAGGCCTTCGATAGCCGATCGAAGAGGTCTGCCGGGACCGGATACTTCTTCTTCACCGTCACCTTCTTTAGTGCTCGATAGTCCACGCACATCCTCTTCTTCTGCCATTGGGAATGGAAGATCTCTCAACTTGTAAGTGGTTGAAATTAAGGACTTGGACAAGATATTCTTCACTTGGACAGGAGATGCAGCGCGCTTAGCGTCAGAAATATCCCTCTACATGGGTGTGCTATAAAACTAGGAGAAGAACTGAACTAAACGGATCAATTCCTTTGACCGGTCGTTTCGAGCTTCTAGTTATTCTGGATTGCTAACGTGGTTAGATGACGCCGATGGAATGGTTTCCCATGTCTGATTCTAAACCTTGACTTTCAGATGCCGAGCCAGCTCCTATTTCACGAGTACTTTCTGATGATGTAGACTACTTAAAGAGTGAGACTTCTAAAGCATCATTTGGAGTCCCACCTTCCTCAGCTAAGGTTTAGGTTTCCAGCCTCACTCCAACTCATATTTAACTATAGGCTTAAGCTATCCCGGTTTCTCTAGTAGCTTCAACCTTTCCAGAATAAGTAGAAGAGATGGCGGCATGTCGGACGTTGTATCGCCTACAGCAACATGGCATTCTTCCGGGGGGATGGCGGTATGCTGAATCAAAGTCCTGCTATGGGGCCACCTTCCTTCCCTTTTTTGCTAATAGATCCTTACCCGTAGTTATTGGAATTTACTTCTGAGACAGGAAAGATTGAATTGAGTTCCCCAGCCTCTTAAACCTGCCCTTATTGACTTAAAGCTGGGATCCTTCCAAAAAGAAAGAAAAGAAAATCCAAATGCCAGTCTCAGGTCAAAGAGATAAGAGCTATGCCACAGAAAGCCTTTCTCTACACGCATGGTCACACCAAGGGAACCACGGTCAACCGAACCACAGAGAAAGTAGAAGCCAGCTACTCCTGATCCAATGCGATCTCAAACAGGGACCGAAAGGCATACAGACATGAAGTGAAGAACTAGGGTTCCCCGAAATGAGAAAGAGTAGGCACTTGAGATACAATCGATCGGTAAGACAAAGCAAAGCAGAGTCTAAGAACACCACTCGTTTTCCAATGGAATCTGTGTAACCAACTTTATAATAAAGAATCGACCAGGAAAAAGAGGGCCCTTCGGCGCGTGCAGTTGGCCCCGGAGATTGATAGTCATGCACTTAAGAGACTAACAAGAAGGCGGTTCTTGAGAGGATCGAATGAAAGAAGTCCTTTTTTTTTCTTTTTATATAAGAATTTTAGGAGACCTTACTAGAAAAAAGGAGGAAAGTCGACTTTTTAAGAGCCTTCTCAGTAAGGGGATAATCATCAAAAAATGACTCTTTTTGCCTAGTAAGGTCTCTGGTTTGATGGTTGCACGTGCGTTTTGTTTTCCATTTCAGGACAGTATGATTAATTGGGTCCATATTTATTAGGAGGGAAATAGCCCTCGATGATTCTAAGGATATTGTTCGAGCAGTTGATACTCTTCTCACGGACCACTGGCAAATAGGGCCAGTGGAGGAAAAATTAGCTTATTTTCGAGGCCTCCGTATCGGCCTTGGAAAACGCAATAACGTTTTTTGGCAGGACATTCTGTCCGAGCTAAAGGACTTAGGCAATGAGAATATGCCCGATGAGTGATCACCACCAGAGGCATTTCTGATCTTATTTGTCTTTTGATAGGGGCTAGACACCAAGCTGCATAGTCCTCTTCCGAAAATGAAATACGAACAACCGCGCTGGTCGGAATAGATCGACTTTCATGCTAGTTCTTGCTCCAGCATGAAAGTTCCATTTCAGGGAAAGGACGACGTACCATGATACTTTCTGTTTTGTCGAGTGCTGCTTTGGTCTCTGGTTTGATGGTTGCACGTGCTAAAATTCTGGTACATTCCGTTTTGTTTTCCATTTTAGTCTTTCGCGACACTTCAGGTGCTTTCAAGTGTTTTTCTTCGCTTCCCCTTGTAAAGAGAATGGCTTTAGACGTTCAAATATTTTTATTTCTTATTTTCCAATTCGTATCTTTCTTTGTTTTTAACAGATTAGCTGTTTCACTTGGATATGTCTTGATGGAAGACCTATCCCGGGCGGTTTCTCAATTCTATCCCTCCACGTCGGGGGGAATGTCTGGGTTTCCTGGTACACCCTCGGGCCCCTCTTCCAATAATGGAGGAGAACTTATTCTTTTGGCCGAACCGGGCCCCTCCGATAATTCGACTTTTTCACAAGAGGATCTTTTTTCAATATTGGAACAACCTCTTCTAACTGACGAATGTCGCGAAGAAGAACTTTCTTCGCTTTTAAAAGACCACTATTCGTGTGAGATAGATTCTCGAGATTTAAAGTATGAAGTGGATCTCCATATGAAAGTAGAGAAAACTTTAGAAACTCTTCTTCGGAGACATGGTTATACAACTACAACTATCACACGATGCCGTTGCCAGATGCGTTCCTTTATACTTTATACACAAAAGGGTCATCCGCGTAATGTCAACCAATTAACTAAGTACTTAAAAGAAATGTCTACTGACTTTCTTACAAGTAGACCTTTTAAGGACCTTCTTTGCGCCCGGGATAAATATAAGCTTTCCCTATACAGACCGGGAGATATATTTTATTCGCTCTATGAATAAACGCTAATTGTTTGGTTCCATTTGATTGTTTTTTTATGAAGGTAATGGAAATTCTCGTATTCCGTATGTACATATTTCTCAGTACTGATTCGTATGGAGATGGGATTGCACGTGTTTATGGATTGAAGGAAAAAAAAGCTGGGGAAATGGTTGAGTTTGCGAGCAGTGTGAAAGGAATAGCTTTGAATCTTGAGAATGAGAATGTAGGAATTGTTGGCTTTGAAGCAGCTGCATGGTACTGGCATTTTGTAGACGTGTTTTGGGGGCTAGCGAGTTTTTCTCGCCCCGGACGTACTCTTAAATGAGGAACCGGGTTACCAAATCACGATCAGAGGGTTGAAATCCGGACCTAGATCCGGGAAGCGCTGGTTCGAGTCCAGCTCGTGACTGTTCGGGAAACTGAACCTGACCAAAGAAAATTCCGAATTGCAGCATCCAGATCTTTGAGAACCGAACGAGGCCTTTTATAAATCATGAAGGAGTGCTCGTAGTAACAGATTTGATAAGCGCAAGTCTGCCCGCCATAGAGAAAGTATTCCCTTTCCATAAAGAGAGTTTTGAGGTAATTTTATCAGCTATGTTCTGAAGATGAGTTCTTTTCTTTTGGGTTTACCTCTAAACAGCGGAACACCGAGATAGGTGAAAGGAAGGTAGCCCAGCCCAATAGGCTAGTAAGCCAGTAGCAGTCTAGGGAGTTGGAATCTAACTAAAGGGGAAGTTCATTCTATAGCAGATAGGGAAGTTAATGAAATAGTAACAGGGGTATTCCCTAGTAGCTTGACTTATTCTGTTAATGCTATAGTAGCAGTCTCATAGGACCAGTAAGTTAATGCATTAGTTGCTGTAGCAGGATCTACAGTTCATTCCTCAGCGGAAAGGGAAGTAAATCTTGTAGTAGGAGCTGATAGTAAAGGATATTCTATAGCATCAAATGCAGTCAATTCGCTAGTAGCGGAAGCAGAAAGGGAATTCCACTCCTGGCTATAGTAGCTGTCTTAGAATCGGAATATGCTCTAGCTCGAGTAGGAGCGGCTGTTGTGCCATCTCTTGCTGTATTAGCAGGATCTGAATCATCATCAGAATCCTTTCCATCGGCTGTTGCGGAAGTGAGTGAAATAGTATACGCTTCAAGTCAAAGAAATGATGGAGTAGCTCTGCTTCAACGTAAGGAAATTCAATAGTTGCTCTACTAGCTGAAACAACAGCAAATGATTTAGTTGCTCTATACGCGGAGGAATCTCCTTACAATTCTACTACAGTAGCTGGATCGCACCACTCAAATCAAGTCAATGCATTTCCCGTAGCAGGGGAAGTTTATTCACTCGTAGCTCGAGTAGCTGGATCGGGATCAAAATAAAGGCCATCCGTATTTGTTGCTCTAGTAGCTTCAAAGAAAGGAAATTCAATCCTTTCTAGTAATGCAGTCTCTGAATTGGACAATTCCACTACAGTCAATTCAACGAAATAAGTCTCGGAATTAGCATAGCAGAAAGAACTGGGGACGAAGTCTTAGCTCGACAATTCACCATCAACAGCTGGAAAAGGTGACGCATCTGCTCTGGCTGAAAATGATATATTTATAGTTCCAGTAGCGGAATCATATGAAACTACAGTAAATGAACTCCTAGCTTCATATGATGTAGCTACTATAACAGCAAATAGAGCCTCACAATATCAAATCAGACTTTATGGAAAGTCTCGCAAGTAGAAGGCACCGAAGGTGTAGCTCTTGAAGATAATCTAGTTGCTCTTGAAGTTGAATTGAAAGCAAGTACGCTACTTTAGCTCTGTTATAAGCGCCCTTAACGGGTAATTGAGCAACTTAAGGGGAAATTGAAATGCTTTAGTTCTTAACAGACCTCAGACTCTCTTATGCAACGAAAGAAATCGAACTATAGCTGCATAAACCTATAACTTCTACTATAGGTTATGTAATAGCTTTCTACTTGACTCTTATGATTCAATACATACAAGTGAAAAGCGACTTTACGTTTGAATAAGGCTTTTACGAAGTAGAATTGAAATTAAAAGTAGAAGTTGAAGGGTCCGAAAGGTGGCTTCCGTCACCTCCCTACTACTATAGAAAGATTCGTTGGCTTAATCCCCTTTGAACTGCTAGATAGCTCAGCGGGTCTCGTCATCCGACCCTGGAACTCGAGCTAGAGAAGTGCCTTCCCTCATCATCCCTCAGACGGAAAGGTTTTAGCACCTCGCGCTAAACCATTGGCAGACTTTCAAAAGGACCCAGCTTGGGAAGTTTTCTGTTCGCCTCACGTCTTTGATCGGGAAATGCTTGCTTTAAGTTTTCGAAAGTACCCGGTGAAGGTAAAATAGCTGCTTATGCGAAGGTGGCGTGCTTTGCTGTCACTCGAGTAAGGTTCTAGCGTGTTGTCGAATTAAGCCCGTCACTGCATGGTGGCTTGGTTCGCCGCGTTAATCAGTACTTAGCTGCTGAGAGTGGAAGAAATGAATCAAGTAAGGGAAGAAGAAAGGTATATCCTTTACTGAGGAAAGGCTCTACGCTTATAGTTTTGCTTTAGTATCTTGTTTGGGAAAGGAGTTTAGGTTTCTAAAGCGAGGACAACTGTTTAAACAATCTTTATAGTATAATATTAAACAACTGTAAATTAAGATAAAACTAATAACACTATAGCGGTATTAAACAACTGTAAATTTATAAATATATCTAGTTAGTTCTTAGAATATTACTTTACTACATTAAGAACTGAACTAGAACTGCCAAGCTATTTTAGAATATAACTGCTGTTCCCGTCCTGCCCGCCTATAAGTAGAACTATAGAGGTAAACTCTAAACCAGGAATTCCTCCTATTCCAATTCTCAAGTCATATGATTTTAATACGTCTTTTTCCCACATTAATAAATACCTCTTTTTCCTTTAACACGCTAGTGCCCGGATCTCGTTCTCCTATCTTTGATACTTCCTTAACGGTAGCTTTAAAGGACATGTAACGTGCGTAGCTTGTTCCACAATTTCACGGTTCTGCAGGTATCCCCTAACCTCCACTACTAAGGGTTGAAAGTAGCTAAATCGCCTGTATAACAGATCTACGAATAGCCAACGCCTCTAACAACGTATTTCAGGGGAGGGGGTTAGGCCGTTTCCTTAGGCACCTTCACATCTACATCTACTTATAACAAGCACGTACACTTTTTCAAGCTTGAATCCTGTTATCTTAACTGAGAATGCCGTTACTTATAGCCTTTTAACGGCAGCTACACATACATTGGTCGAGACTCACACGACAGTCGATACTCAGGATTTCGTTTAGCTAAGTGGCCTGTAGACTAGAATAGTCCACCTCACCCTAATTTAACATCTGCTTGAACTCCCGATCTACTTTTAATTAAACAAAAAAACTTCTCGAGCTGGATTAGAAGATTAGTATATGAATTCCCTGCTTACTTTCTTTCCAAAGCCCTGCATGAGCAAGCCAAGCTACTCACTAAGACTGCCCAAGCTACTCATGCCAAGCAGCTAACTTAGAGACAACTAAGGGCATCGAGCTAGAACTAATGGATTAGCATTAATAGTCAGTTCCCCGGGGGGATTTCTTTCCTATGCTTGCTGGCTAAACAGAGTTGCCTTCCACAGGCAAAGAACTCTTCTAACTAGCTTGACTGGGAAAAAGCTTCGAAAGATGACCAGGCCCAAGCAACTTAGTAGAGTAGCCTTTCCTTTTGATCCTAGTTGGATTGGCTAGTTGAAGGACTGATGTTATTGACTCCGCTTCGGACCGTAGGCAAGCCTTGGGCCAGGAGAGTTTGAGGCATAGTGCAGGTGTTTTTAGCCGGGCGAGTGTCGAATCTTGGTCCAATCTGTTCGATAGCCCAGCACAACACCTCCTGAGTCTATTATTAACTGAAGCCGTGGCACTTATTCTCATCTCTCAGCCACTGATCCCAAAGCTCTCCTACCAAAGGAGTACGGTACATAGGGGGTTGTCTTTCTCTAGTGGTGTAGCTTTCTTCAGAGTCGGATACGCCTATTCTTTAATACTGTTAGGAAGTGGGGAAGGGCATTCCTTAAGGCAGCGAGTGACCTCTTTTGGTTCAATCCCTGAATGTATAGGTGGGATGGAGATCACAACCAAGAAGAGTTCCAATCACCGGAGAAAGCAGGCAAGCAGCACAGCAAGAAGACGTAGGAATAGCGGAACGGGTAATCAAAGTAATCTCATTACTTAGGAAGAGTGAATAGGCAAAGTAGCACTGTACAAGGATCGAACTTTCATCTTCCGAATCCGATACTAGCTAGACTGACTAAAAGAATAGGATGGGAGCTAGTCAGAAGTACGAATGCAGGAAGCTGCAGTGTGCGCCCCTTTCGTCGAGTGCCCCGCCCGGTTCATTGGGCTCTTGGCCTACCAAGCACTTGCCAGCTGCTCCTGTGGCTTTTGACTTATTAGTGATTTTGTCCTGCTTCGATAACTCCTTTCTTCTGCACCTGAGAATCTTCCGTACCTGTCTCTGAGAATAGCACCGGACTGAGCACGATAGCAAAAGAATTATAGGTTTGAGCGTGGGCTTTAAATATCCCTTCCTCTAGCTCTTTCAAAAGGGATTAGAACGTGGACTGACTACTACAAGAGGGGTACTTACGAACCAAGGTAACTCTATCACCTGACTCATTTGCTTTTCAAGTTGACTTCGAATCCTTACTTTTAACTTCTCCCCAGGTAGTCTTAAATTCCAGATCTGTTACGAATCTAGTGTAGCCTTAAACGGCGAGGCCCCGCGGGCAGTTCTGTTCGTGGGGGAAAGGAGAGTGGGTATGCGGGCTTCTTTAGTTTTGTTTCGGAAGTAGTGAATAAATTGGATCGGACAGCTTGGACAGGCGTCTACACGGGTAAACTGATTATTACTTCTATCCGAGGGTGGAACCAACTGCCGTTGAGAGGAGAACATCTTACTTCGTTACTCTGTGTACCTCTGCTATTCTTTCTACCTTTCTCTGGTTTCCATCCATCTTTCTATAAACACCTTAGCTTAGCCGAGCTCTGTTGCAGTCAGCCTAAGTTTCTTTCCAGGCTATGAGAGTGCCCCCATGAGATTGATGTGTTACCAACTATGGTTGGGAATTGCTGGTAGTTTAAGTCGGCTCCTATCCCACCCGTTGATGCTATGGTTACTAGCTAACCCTAATCTTTTCTTCTATGGATGTGGACCCTTTCGACTCCAGAGCTTTTATATGTATAATTATTTTGCTGCTTTGTAGAATGATGATGTTTTTTCCTTTTAATAAGGAGTGTATTAGCATGTTGATGCTTCTGGGGATGCTTGCTGAACGGAAGATAGGTGGTCCGGGCAATCAAGGCAACCATCAACTGAGCAAGATAGGGTAGTCAATTCAACAGTGAATGTAGGAGTAGGGTCCGGTTTCGGACTCGGAAAGCAAAACCCTCCTCTACAACAGGCACCGAAGGTGAAAGCGGCTATGTTGCTTCGTCAGCCTGTTAATCAGTTGTCAGGTCATATCGGTTTAAAGAAAGCTTGCCTGTAAAGATAAGGGTCACGCGTTGTTATGAACACTATATTGGCATATATAAACTTAGCCTCTGAGAACCTTGGAGCTTGTTTGGCATACTCCCTTTGGCCTCTGAGAACGTTTGAACCTTTGGTGCCTGGCGTTGATGCCGGGGGAAGCTGAAACCTTACCATATCGGCTGTGCGCCCTTCTTTAGTACCACGATCGGAGTATTGAAAGCGGCAATGAAGCCTTTCCCATAGCAAAGGGTATTCTGTACAACGCATGGAATGAAAGTAAGAGCGACTCTTGTCATTGTCAACAAAGAATTGAATGGGAAATCCTATATGAAGGAATGGCTGATAGCCGGTCACACGTGCTAGCTTCGTAGTATAGTTCATGTCGAGGCTGTAGAGGAAGATGAAAGAACTGAACTTTCAACCTTAGAATGAGCCTTAGGCAGGGAACTCTAATAGAATCTAAGGTAAGCGAAGAAGCTTACTTCCTAACTTCCATAGGCCATAGTTAGAACACTTAGAGTAAGCCTTAAGGCAGGCAAGGGGAACTACTAGGACACCTTTCCGCTAGCAGTTTAGTTGCTGGTGCTGTATTAGTAGCTTCAGAGGAAGACTTTACTAGGACTTCAAGGGTAGGGCTTACTCATAGGCTTATGCTATCCCATTCATGGAATCCTTTATTAGAAGAGTTAGAATCCCCATAGGGGGACTCCTTAATCGGAGAACGCCTTTCCGTTATCTAATAGAGACTAAGAAGAGGGAAGAGATTCTATCTTGGAAAGCGAGGGATTGGTTTTCTCTTACTGCTGGGTAGGAAGCAAGAGGAGTTAGCTTAGTTATCTCCCTTTATAGTGAGTGAACTTAGGGCAGGGAATGGAGCTTGGTTTGATTCCGGGTTGAGGATGGCAGCTGAGAGTAATAGCTCTTCTTTACTAGAGAGAAAAAAGTAGTTCTTCTTTTGCTACTAGCAGGAATAAGCTTACCGGTAGTAAAGGATATAGCTTTCACCATAAGTTACTACTATTTCTATTTAATTGACTTATAGTTAGTTTCCGGGTGCAAGCTTTGAAGTAGCGCGCTACCGGTTCAATCAAATCAATGAATCAGATTCCCACTTACCCAGTGGGGATAAAGACTATCAAGTCGACTTTCCTCAGGACTTGCCCGGAAGGGAGAATCAATCTCTCTTTCCGATGCGATATCCGATATATGATGTGATTTGCTGACTTATCCCACTGTTTCCGCTTTATTTACTAATTAAGTTAAGGCGAGTTTCCTGGTTTCATACCTGCATTCGAGAAAAGCAGAGCCAATCGGGAACTCAATAATCATTCTTGTATCTATTTTCCAGTCCAGCTGCTGATTGGATGCTTGACTGAATGCCCTCCCTTTACAGGTGCATTACTCCTCGGATGAGGAGCCACCATCGGTACTAGTCCAGGAGGTCAATACTAGCGAGAGTCCCACAGCTACGCGCCCCCTAGAGCTGTGAATAGAAGAAAGCGATATTGATCGGTGAAACTCCTCGTTTAGAAGCATCAAATTATGCCTTTCCAACGGAATCTGAACCCTTACCATACGATGTAGGAGATGAGGTAATAACTTCAAATGAATGAACAGAAAGACTACGGAATAAGGTTCCACTCCATCAGAAGTGAATGAAATAGTCGTATAATAGGAAATAGATAAGAGTTAGTGGCTTGGAGGAGTCCTGCTCGAAGTAAGAAGTAGGAGCTGAAACTCCTGGTTCAACCTTTCCAGAAGAGGCAGATTCCACTCCGGCCAACCAATGTGACGATTCCTATCCATCTTCAACTAGAGGTTATGAAAGACTAGCCGAAACCTTACCTTCAACAGATCTAGTTCCAGGGTCGGATAAAGAAAGTAAAGGAAAGTCAAACCTTTCCATCAAATCCGCTCGAGGGGAAGTACCTGCTGACGAGAAGATAGAAGGAAGTAATCGCCTCCATATCCAAGTCCGTTGAGTCCGTAGCACCCGCAGCAGTAGCTTATTCAAAAGGTCTGGGGGTTGGCTTATTGGTGATTAAACGAAACAAAGGGCTGAGACTTTTTCAGTAGGTAGGGAGGATGCCTCTTTTCCGTTCTAAAGAGGCTACAGGGCCTTCGATTAGGACTTCCATCCAAGTTAGCTTTATGCACGCACCGATCTACCTGATCCATTCTGCAGAGAAGCCAAGCCTTCTCTGTTAAAGGTTTCAAGAATCATTCTGGTACCGGAGTAGTAGGTACCTACTATTCTTTCTATTCTTTCCGAACCTGGGGCTTCGCTTGCTCGCCCACTTATCCATGCGTTCTTTGGTAGGCAGCATAGCATCTTTTGGGTTTCCACTTCCAAGAAAGACTTGAGTGAATTAACCATTCGCTTACTCTTCTCCTTCGGATCCTCGCTTTTTTTGTTATTAGAAATCTTTCTGACTTGGCGGATCTTGATAATTAGAATAGGCAAAGCTCTCCCTTCCTTTGGTGATGAAGTTGGGCCGTCTTTATTATGTCAATTCTGGGTCAACCATATTCCCATCCTCGGCTTTCAGCCTCAGAGACTTTCCAACCTTTTCGGTAGGAAGGATCACTACAACTTTACTCAGGTCGGGCACTACCCAATGATAAAGTACCGGTTACAGTACAGGATACCATAACTAATTCACGACTTCTCCATCGAGCAATGCAACTCGAGATGGAACATGTATTATTTCATTCAAAATGGCTATTCTAAAAATATGATATGAACAGCATGAAAAATTCAACTTTGAAATAGCATAGGTGATGTGAAATTCATCTTCGAGCCATTAACCCGCATTCAGTGGGTAAAGTAAAGTAGAATGGCATGGGATTTTGCCCAAAAAGTGCTTCACTGGAGAAAGGGATTGGGAATCGGTTCGGAATTCTCAAACGTATAATAGAATAGAATTTAAAGAAATAGAATAAGTTAGTAAGTGAATGAAATCCGCCTTACTTGATGAGCTTTTGTCACTCATGAGTCACGCCGAGAATAAAGGCTGGGCCCAGTCCGTATGGAAGGCAACCCCAGCTGGAACTCTGTGATTCAGGAGTGATGTAAGCGAATCTTTCAGGCGATGTCGATTACGATTTCGTTGGGGTTCAGTGTGGTCCTCACCACTCAATGGAGAATAGAAGGATAGGCTACGACACTGATTTCTCACTTTCAATGGGTTCAGGTCCGATAGCCACGAAACGGAGAAGAGAAGGATAAGTCCCGCACTTTAGGCCAGTTCCAGGTCAGTCGCTCAAAGAAAGGAAAGTACGTCGTGAGCTGTAGGCAGGAAAGATAAAATAGAGCGATTGGTAAGCTGACCCTACAAGGAATTCTTTAGTTTCAGTTTCGTGGGAAGAAGGGGATTACCGCCCTTCTCATCGCCGCGGGCTACTTACCGCACCCTCCTTCCCATCCCGGTAATCAAGGAGAGAATAAGAAAGTATCAAGTCATCTTCTTTCGCGTAAAGAGAAACTGTCTTCTCTTCTACATCAAGGAGAAGAGCAATTGATCAACCTTCCTTCTATTCCATTTCTACGGATCAAGGTTCGAGCTCTTCAAATCAATCAGTTGTAAGCGATTAGAAAAGCTTGCACAAGGGGGCGCCTCTTATGTAATCGGCTTTGTTTGGCAGTGGGAGAGCGAGACGTATCTTGCTAGGCAAGGACCGGTTCGAATGCGCTAGGACGGGACTCAACACTCAATTTCTCATAGAAGGATATGAAATAAAGCTAGGGGATAATGTAAAAAATTATTCTTTCAAGACGGGGGGTGGCACCGGTATATTAAAATATTCAGTTTTTTTCCGTTGAAGTAGTTATTTCCTGTACCAGATATTTCATATCTTCCTGTAGTGAGTGGACTCTCGGGGAAGAAATGTTCATAATTTCGCCCTGGTTGACAGGCTCAGGAAGCGAGCAAGAAGTTCAAAGACAGCGCAAAGGGCACAGAAGAACGTTTTCTAGAAACTGGATGAGCTAAGCAAATCCCCTTCTTTTTTCACTTAAAATAGGTATCCATCGGGCAAAGAGAAGACATTCCAATACGATCTGGAACGAAATGAGAATCTCCCAATAGGGATCGGTACTCTCCAATCAATGGTCCTAAGTCAAGATTCTGCGACGGCTGATAATCCAATGGAACTTCTAAGCCAATCGATCGATGCAACAAAGAGTCTGTTTTGAGCTATAGTGTAGGAGCACTGATCTGTACTTATGGGTAAGACCATATACCTGGTGTCAGGAGTCAACCTTTTCAAGATCCTTGGCTCTTTCCTGGTTTCAGGTTATCAAGAATAGAATCAGAGCAAAGAAGATCCATTTCTCTGCATCCCTTCACTCCGCAGCTATTGACCTTTTAAATTCCTACTGTCACTAAAGGGAAAGCGCTTCTTCTCTTGCAGACCCTTGGATTGTGAAAGTTTTCTTTAATTTAAGCCTTATAGACACCGGTTTATTTAGGGGGGTTCAATGGGAAGATGTTTTGGTTGAGCTTCGAATCCGTACCAGTCACGACCATCCAATGGTGGGTTGACCTCGTTTAGGGAAGACAACTTAACCCCTTTTAGGTTAGGGCTGCTACTTAGGGAGATAGCTTTGACCGATCGCGATGCTGCTATCAATGAAAGTAATTCCCCTTCTCCTGATATTAAGGTAGCTTACCCTCCTCCATACATTCTATCGTTCGCGCCTACCAACCAATCTGTCGATATTCAATGCCTTCGTCCCTTCTACGGCTAGGAGTGGGCAAATCACTCTCAATTACATTGAGCCTCATTCTCCCGGGGATTCATTCAATTAAATTTCCCGTCTTGGGGCATCTAACTGTCCAACCTCACCCTTCCCTCTTATAGGCCCAGGGTCCGATTAAAGCATTCGTTATCATGCAAAGTACGGTAAGCACGAAGAAAGGACCAAGCCAGCTAAGGATTTGTAGGTGGACCCGTAATACTTCGATAGACAACTACTTCTAGTGAACCGATCACTACAGAATGGTAGGCCGCCCTTCTATTGCTGCTGATTCGACTCCTCTTGTGTTGGTAGCTTTTCCCACTCCTTCCTTTCATTCCTATACTATAGGGCAAAGGGCAAGGAAATTAGCCAATAAAGGGCCTAGCCCAGTAACAGCCACTCCCGAAATCACTCCCTTCCCTCAGAAAGGACATCTCCAGAATCGGTATCTACTAAATAAAGAGCATCATTTGCGCCTTCAAGAGCAGCACCTTTGGAGTCTTAGACTTCACTCAACCTAAGGTTTGGTAATGCTTCTACGCCAGCTACTAGAGCACGAGCTAGAGATTGCCTTGAAGATGGAGTTTAACCTTCCGTCTTAGATGGAAGAGCTCCAGCCTTTGATTCTTAGTCCCTTTCTGACTCCGATCGTGCTATTTCCGATACTCCTAGTAAATGGAGTGGTTGAACCTCTTCTTGATTGGGATGCTTACATAGCTCCCTCCAATGCTTTAGCAGATAGCCCGGAACTCGTACTTTAGGAGGAAGGCTTTGTAGATGGATCGGTCGAGAGCTTGGATCCAGGTCATTGCTCCGCTCGTTCGTACTCCTTGATGGATGGATGGGAAGAATCTTGCTTGAGGTCAGCCGACGGGCGCGGGTTTGGGACAAGGAGATGGCTGGGTTGATATCTGCTTTCCTAGCATCGGAAGAGATAAGAGGTAGGGTTGGGCCAGTTGGTGCTAGCAGCCAGGAGAGAGAAAGAGATGGTTGAAAAGCCCTGGCATAGGAAGAAAGAATTGGTGGACTCGCTTCCCCATTGGTGAAGAGCAATGAGAAGGAGCTGTAAAAGCATTATGATAAAGTTAGCCATATTACACTAGATAGAAGTAGAGCGCCTTGCGCAAGACCCAGCAAACAGACTACGCAAACAGAGGAGATTCAATCACGAAACCCCGTCTTTTTGATTAAAACCCAAATTCCTTTCATAGAGCTGGTGGCAAACTGTCAACTTGTCATGCCCGTGTTTTTTGGCCTAAACTGGATTTACCCTCTGGAACTAACCCTAAAAGATGAAAAATGTGACTAGTTTAGCTACTACTATAGTTTTACAAAAAAGTGGAATCTAATCGAACGACTTTTTTTCTCGCTAGGAGAGAAAGACAAGTGTCACGTGATCGACCCTCCTCTGCGCTTCTAACTAGCCCCACTGCTGTGGTTTAAGTTACAGCTGGATCGGTTCGTGCCTGCAGAGCGAACACCTACTTTCTTTCTTTGGGAAGAAGAAGAAATCCTGTTCCTGAACGTGGTGGTAGTACTATTTGATCAGTAGATCGTAAATGAGCAAATGCTCTGACTATTCACGAAGACTTGTTGGAATGCCCCTATCATAACATAAGGCTGAGTTTAAAGTCGCAGGCTCCCTGAGTCTCCAACTTCTGACTCTCAAAGCTTGGTTTGTGTGCCTGCTTCTATTCTGACAAACGATCTATTTGATTGACCACCCCGTCACATTCTTTTTGAGAAAGATGTGACTAGTGCAAACTTCCATTTTCAAGCACATACTTGACTTTGTTTGAGAAAGTGATTTTCACACTGAATCATGCTTGTGGGCGTTGGCTAAGAGCTTTTTTTTAACCCCTGTCTGAACGAGAGTGAGAGATATACAGCAAAGACATAGCTGTAGCTTGAAGCTAGCTCCAAACCAAAGGAACTAGCATAGCGAGAACAAAAGCAAAGAAAGCTTCTACCGCGCTTACTACACCTTCCCACGGCCCAGCTCCTAGCGCTCCTCACCAAAGACTCTTGCTCTGAAACCGTCTGTAAAGTCAGGTTCTTTCTCTACGGTTGCCCCTCAACCATTATTCATGTCGACGGGCATCAAACCATTTCTCTACCATACCATACCGAAGCCGGTCAGCAGGCTCGATGTAAGGTAACTCCCTTCTTTTCCCGCTCCTACTAGAGCTAGGAGAAATCTTTCTTCCTACTTACTTGATGCTAGATCCTTTTGGCAAGGGTTCAGCTTCCCCAACAGCTGCCAAATCTCTTTACTTTTCATCTAATTCATTGACTTACGAAACTGGAACAATTGAATTCAAAGTTGGTTAATATCCCGATGTAGGGACTAGAGAGACTAAACCAACTATTCCTGTAGATGGCAAGGTTTAAGCTAGACGAGTTACTTTAGCTTCATTTCCAGTCCGAAGGTGAAATACCATCTTTAGCTGAGGAAGGGTCCGAGGCATCTCCTATCAATTCAAAAGGTGCAGGGTATTCAAAGTCAACACTTTCATTAGTGTATACTGGTCATTCTATAGTTGCAGGAGTTTCATTGACTGAATATGGCACAGCTACAGCTCCCGTTTCATTTCCTTCGGAACCTCATATTCTGAGACTTCCCGATTGAATTCTTTCCGTTTAATTGCCTGTAGTGGAATTACCAGTAACTATAGAATGAACTGAAGATTGAATGCTTGAAAGCAGAATTGCCAGTACCTCGATAGGAAAGATTGAGACTGTTTATGGCCTGCTACTACTGAAGAGGAGAATGTTTGAAGTTCTTTACTACTTTCTGCTCCTAGAGCTATTGAATTAACTGTAGATACAGCTAATACTTCGCCCTTGCCAGTACTTGAACCAGGATTCCGATTCTTTGACTGTTAGAGCTCCTTAACCTATTGAATAGCCTTCGAAGGCCCCAACTCCAACTTGAACCACGGTTACGGCTTGACTTCACTAACTCTTTTCCTCTTACGGCTTATGCCAGGCCGCTAGCTTTGACTTAACTCACGGATGGGAGGGGACTACTTGAAGCTACTTTCTTTGATTCTTTCACTGCAACTGCAGAAAGATAGGGCAGTTCCTTTACTAGCATCAGATGAAAGATCGCCAGCAGTGCCATCTGAAGTAGCTCTTTAGTCTCAGTTTACTAGTAGGAGTGGTAATACCATTAGAAGGTGGCTGGAGCTCTAACAATTTTGCAGAAATTGGGGAATCCCTTGTTTAACACTTTCGTTCATCGCACTTCACCACTGATTTTATCATCTCAGTGTGATGGACAGCGTCCGGTATGCCGACTAGATCTACGGAAAGATATGAAATACCATCAGATCGCCAACTTCCTTGACCATCTAGCACAGGGCTGGCATCTACATGGTCTTACGACTTAGCGAAGACCTGTCTTTTTTTAGGTAAAACAGTAGCAGGGTCACTGCGACCTTTGTGAGGCACCCTTCTCCCTAAGTTACGGGCTATTTAGCCGAGTTGTCTCGTGCACTAGGTATTCTATACCCTCCTGTGTAGCTTTCGGGTACAGGTAGCCTTTCGTTGAAGGTCGCTCGAGAGTATGGCATCGCTTACTTCAGCGCCGTGGTACTCGAACATTGGCTCGAGGCATTTTCTCTACCCCCTCTTACTCTGAAAAAAGCAGGAGCACCTAGCGTTCTTGAACCGATAACCATCTTTAGGCTAACCTAGCAACCTCCGTCCTACAAGTGGTAGTACAGGAATATTCAATCTCTTCACTACAGGTAAAATAGGAGGTTCTATAGTTCCTGTTGAGAGTTCGTAGAAGTAAAAAGTTCCATTTGAGGAAGATTCAACTAGCCGGGCTGGTTTAGAGGGGGATGAAAGAGAAGCTCTAGTTGCAGTTCATTCCCTAGTTGCTGTAGAAACTCAATCAACAGTATCAGAAGTAGCAGATGCAGAACTTTTCATTCAATAGTTGTTGCAGTTCCATCTCTTAATGAAAGAACTTAGGGTTCAAAGTCAACAGTAGAAGGTTAAACTATAGGTTATTCCGCTGTTGGGGAATCTACAGATGAACCCTTAGGCAGAAGCTTAAAGCATGCCATCTGATCCATAGAAATAGTAGGACTTGAGTCAGATTCAACTCCTATAGTACCTTTACTAGCTGTAGTAGCAGAAAGTACTGTTAATGAATTAACTTCAATACCCTCAACTCCTAGTAAAGCAAGATCTACTACTCCTTCGGACCTCTTTCTTTCACACCCTCTCCGGGAACTAGAGCCACAGCACCAACTTCATTTACAGTACTTTCATAATACCTTACGTTTACAGCTTCTGCTACTGATTATAGTTACAGGAAATGTCACTCTTTCTTTAGTTCGCTAGTATGTACTTTGTTACTCCCTCCCGGGATCGGAATATGGTTAAACTCCATCTGATGGTGAGGCATCAAAGTCAAGTCAATTCAACAACTGGAAATGCTTTAGCAGATAGCCCTTAGGCAGAGATTCTTGTATTAGGAGTATCATAATCAGACAGAGAAGGTTCAATAGGCATCAACTACTGGAACATCCCTAGCATCAGTAGTAGGGTCATCTGAAACTCCAGGCTTTATAGCTCTATTAGCAGTGTACTTCTTCAAGACTAGCTCTAGCAGTCAAAGAAGTACGCGTGAAGCTATCTATGGTCTTAGGACTGGCAGCATCCAGAGATTATGCTTTATCCAATCAAATTCCCACCTCCAGTGTGAAACTCTAAACCAAAAAGTCAGGTTCTTTGGCCGCGTTTACCTTTATGTTTATGGGTCATTTTAAACTTTCCCTTGTAGACAAAGGTCCTTCTCCTTAAAGCAGCCTAGCCCAGCTCAATGCCTACCTCAACTCGCATCTATGAAAAACAAAGGAAAGTCAGGCGCGAGAGTAATCTATCACCGGGAGGGCTAGCCTTATCTCCTGTGATATAATAATGAATAACTATGTGAACGATCGATTTCTCATCGCCCTTATAGACGTGAAGATTGAGTAGTCACAGACCTCGTTGGATGACCGGCCCATTCTTTGGCGAACTCCTGTCGCGATGAATTAAACTCCGTTCCATGCCCCGCTGCTTGTCAATCACATCGGAAAGTCGTTGGGTCGGCGGAGACCTCTTTCGGAAAAGAATTATACCACAAAGCCCCAACTAGGTACTACCACTTATAGGAGTCTTCTAATAGAATGCCTCCCACGAGAAGAAAGAATAGTGGGATGCTCTCGTTGGACGTGACAGTCAGTTACTGTTGGTAAACTAACGAAGAAAAGAATTTGATTTAATCACAGAATGGAATCGAAGGGATTGGTTGGAAGGTAAGGATAGCATGATTGACTGGTTGCGGGTCCTTTGGATCATGGGACACAGCTACTTGGGTAGAGACCGCTGAACATCATTTAGACAGGCCGAGGCTATATGGGCTTAGGCCTTTTGATGGCTGTCATTTTATGGGCTATTTTGAAGGGTTAACTCATTTTGTATATAAGCAGTCAAACAAGATCGGATGGAGCCGGACAAGCAGGCAATGGAGATAAATCCCTCGATCTATTCTATGGTGAGTAAAGCGCGTCTTGCGAGTCAAGAGAGGGATCGGATCAAGATGCCGTGGGCTCACAAAACCTTCGCGCGCACCGACGCGCCTAGGGAGGCAACCTGTTCGACGTCAGAACCGATCTCTCAACTTGCTTGATGAGCGATCCGCGCTTGGAAGCAAAGTGGCGATAGCTTGCTGTACTTCGCGCACAAGAAGAGCGATCGAAAAACTGGAGGGCCCTGTGAGCCCACTGCAATGGCACCGAAATGGGGTCTGTAGGACGAGAACCCTACACCAGCTGAGATCCTTTCGTGCGCACGGCGTACCGAAAGGCATTAGCAACTTTGTGACGGGGGCGACCATGGATTAACTAAGAAGATTAAATAGCTATCATAAAAAAGCATGGATTGATAAAACCCATGTTTTTTGCCTAAAATTAGCTAAAGCGCGATAGAAGCCCTAAACTAGCTAAGCTAAGTACGTACGCAATAGCGCGGGAAGAGCCCCTACCCTATAGTTTGAAACTTGCTCTGAATCAAAGAAGCTAGCATAGCATAGCGAAAAGATGCTCGACATTATTAAAACCTATATTATTATACAAGATGCTCAACTATTTCTCAAGACTATATAACTAATCAATGCTACACTCACTGACTCATTCATCAGTAGTTGGAGCCGGGTAATGTAATGTTACGGCGAGGACTCACGTAGTACGACAAGACTTTACGAAATGAGGAAAAGAAGTTAGCGGATTATGATGCCATTAGATAGCCCATGCCTTGCAAACGATTATTTGTAATTAGACTGTGCTGATAAATTCAAACCGCCACGCCAAACAACGGGATCGTACTCACTCCTCACTAATGGATCGCCTGGAGTTCTTTCTCGCCAGGTGGAAAAGCGCGTACTCCTCCCCAACCAAGGGCATTATCAATTCTCGCTTCACTAAGTTGGGGTGCCTCTACTCCATTCTTTCGGAATAGTATGTGGGCCTTCCTCAAGCAAACCCCTATGACTCAACCTTTGTTCTTGTGCAAAAGCGTCCTCCCCTTCCTGTTTTTCGAGCTCACTAAGGCAAGCGGCTTTCTCAAGCGCCTCCCATGTGGCGCACCCGGAACAGCATCCATTAAAAGAAAGCGGAAGCCCCCATTCCCCAATTGATTAACTGATTTCGCCTATGAAACACTAAGAAATTACTACTCTATTTGAGCATACTCTTTATCTGTCTTATACGAAAGAAAGGCTAAGTCAGGAAGTCAGTAGAGTAGCGGAGCTATTTCAGGGAGAAATATATCACTGAAACAGTATTCGCACCTTACTTGATTCATTCCTTCCACTCTCAGCAGCTAAGTACTGATTAACGCGGCGAACTCGCTTTGGGAAAAAATGTATTAGTAGCTTATATGCCATGGGAAGGTTACAATTCTGAGGATGCAGTACTCATTAACGAGCGTCTAGTATATGAGGATATTTATACTTCTTATTAAACAACTTTAATAAAGAAGAAAAGGACTTTACGATTGAATGAATCAGGGGCATTAACCTTAGAGATTAATCTATTTCTTTCTTGTTTCATGGAGTGTAATTTATAGGAGTTAAATCAGATTACTATTAGCCCCGGCCCGCAGTCCGCTGTTTGAGCTTAAGGAGCGTCGTGCAACCGTGAGTGCCCACCGTGGTTATAGGGGGCTGTATTGAAATTATAGTACTGGGAGACGAGATAACAACTGTTCTCAATAATGTAAAATAGTATGTAAATAGGAATGAATTAATTTATTACCACCCTAAAGGGAATTGTAGCTAACTTTATCAATAAAGGTACGCTAACAACTGTTATAAAGAAAGGGAATACATCTAGTAGCAAACAACAGATCTTCAGGTTTGACTTCAAATAGTAGAAAGTAAAGAACTGGAATTTTCAGTTCGGCTTCATTTCCAGTAGTAGAATATGTAGATACAGCTATTTCATAAGCAGTAGTTTCATTTTTACAATTGTTTAATTGCTCCTCAACAGAAGATGGCCTGCTTAAAGCTACTACTATAAGTATTTTATTTCCAGTTGTGGAATTAGAATCTCTATCGCTTTCTTCTATTCACAGCTCTAGGGGGCTACCTTTCTGCTTCTCTTTCTGATGGCATTTCCTACTTATTCCTTCTAGTTCTCCTTCCCAGCGGATGCTTGCCTTTGGCTACTTGATAGCGACTTGCCTTACATCTGGCGTAGAACCCTCCGTCTCACCTTCATCAACTGGTACTTAACCCTCTGATTCCGAGTCCTATAGAACCTGTATTTTCCTATTCCGGGACTGCTCCTATAGAAGCTTCGGTTCCTGCGTCTAAGCCAGTTCTTGATGCTAGAGGAATGAGAAAGAACTCAAAAGTGAAACCTGTAGTCTCATTTCCAGTTGCCTGTTTAAAGGCTTAATTGCCGCTTTTCTAATTCCGAGTGCCATCCTACAGCCTTTGATTCACAGCTACTGCTCTCCTCCTTCCTTACACCGGAGCCTGGAACAGAAACAGATAGAGAATAAGCGGTGGATTCATTTCCCTTTAACCTGCTACTTCGAGCTAGAGATGCCCTTTCAACTACTATAACTAATTCATTTACTTTACTAGAAGCTATAGAATTTGAAGTTGACTTTGTAATGGCTTCATAGCCAGTTCTTTTATAACCAGACCTTTCAGCCATAAATAGAGAATTTCCAGGCCTCCGATGGATAGGCTTAAAAAGGGGCTATGAGTGGGCAGATGTCAAGCTAGAAGCTAGATTCATAGCTCCTGCAACAGCTTCACCTGTTGTTTCCGCTTCTTCTTCACCTGCCTTTTCAGATGATGCTGTTGACGTCGAATCTATTTCATTTGCAGCCTCGTAGGCAACTTTCAATGAAAGAATTCCGGCAAATGAATGAACAGAAATACCAGAAAGAGCCTTCAAAAGTAGAAGCTTAAACAGGAGCTCTTGCTCTTCCAAGTCAAACCTTACCCTCTTCAGGACCATCAACGTCAAAAGTGTCAGTAGTGGGCATCGGCTCTAGTCTCAGGGTCGGAATTAGCTGTTGAGGAAGATTCCACTTCAAAAGGTCCAGTAGAGGCAGAAAGATAAGGTTTATAGGCAGGAAAAGAAGGCTTTACTACGGCATCAACAACAAGAGGAAAAGGAGTTACTTCAAGCTTACCAGGATTAGACTAAAATCCGGGAAATGAAATAGCATCTTTGTCAACTATAGTATCATCTGTTGCAGTAGTTGATTAGGCCGGGTAAACTTAGGCTTAGGAAAGGTGGTTTACTTTAACGAGTAAGGCAGCTCAGCTGTAGCAAACTTGCTTGCTAAAGGTAGCGCTAGCTAAGTAAGGTTTGCTGCTGCTAAGGTAAACTTTTTCTACGGACTTGGATGTGGAGGCCGACGTGGACCCGGCTTTTGAATGATCAGATTGCTGGATGTGAAACCTTATCTGCAGGGCGGTCTACGAAGACAAATAAATAATACGAATAGTACTTGGGAGGTGGAAGCGGGGAATCGGACTCTGTGCACCCAATTGAGTCGTATTAGTCTTAAGGTTGGCCACGCTTAAAGATGGGTGCCTCCCCACTGGCTAATAGTGATGACAGAAAGAGTCAAGCTTGCTAGCAAGAGTTACCGCTTAGGCCTCATCTCCTTCTGAAGCATATCCACTTCGTGGGATTCCCGATGTAGTGGGCTTAGCCCCAAAGAGGCAAGATGACTTATGTATGACTGACTTATATATGTTGTTAAATGTAATTGTAATTATTTGTTTCATACTTTTGCACTCTTAGGGAGAACACCCGGTACGCGTACAACGTTCGAAGAAGCTGTTCAAAGTATATGAACAGGGTCACAGATGTGTGTTTGGGTATGAATATACGGGGGTACTGGCACTTCTTTATGCACGGGGGTAGGACTTGAACCTACATATTCCAGGTGATGAGCCTGACGAGTTGCCATTTACTCTACCCCGCTAAATTGGTAGAACCTCTTGTTTTTTGTTGACTATGACAACAGTTGCACTGGGAAAGCAAGATTACATTAGGGTTGAATGAAAAAGCAAGTAGAAGCAGGCATATAGCATTCCTTCATCACCTGGAAGCAAGGAATCTGATTGACTGATGGGAAGAGTAGGCACCGAAGTAGCTAGAACGGATGGGAAAGCTGACACAGGGACAACGGAGGGGAATGAATCGACAAGAGCGATTACAAAGGGAAACAAGTTGGGGTGAACACCCATCCGAGGAGAGGGACGTAGAAGACTACGTACGGGGTGAGGAAGACTACTTAGCTGAGCTACAAGCCGTGAACGAAGGTACTCAAGTACGAAGGCAAAGCAAGAACACTGCCCCTAGGGTAGACTTGAGTGAGGCACTGTTTAAGTGACCCGGGAGTATTTCATTACACTTCTACTAAGCAGTAAACATATTACATAGACCCTGCACTTCTTTAACTACGAGAGGCTAGCTTCCGCTCAGACCCTGGGACTAGTAGTTCACTCTAGGAAAGATCATTAATCATCTTATCACGTTCGTGCTCCAATGTAATCAATAGCTACACCTAGTACTTTCTTCATTTCCAAGAACTGGTAATTCCTAGGTAGGCTTTAAGCTTTGATTCCCGAGGTTGGGCTAAGAGCTCCGTCACTTCTTCTTCGACTTTCCCTTGCCTACGGGTACATAAATGCGGACAAGACGAGTGAACGGGCTTCGATTCCGCGATTCAAGACTCCTTTGCTGGGAGCCCTGGGGAAGGCTAGTCGCTGAGCCGCAGAGAAAAGAGTGGGAGTTACTGTCTTAAGAGTTATGGGTACTGTGAAAAGAGCTATGAGTTCGGAGTAATCACCCGAATGGTGACCAATCTTAGACTAACCTAACTAGCTTCACCAGTGAATAAGGAGGGCATCGCAATGTCCCCAAACGGTTGGAGTGCCCATGAGGTTCCCTCTTACGGGCGCAGGTAGCCATATAGGAAATAAATCCTATAGAGGAGCCCTGGCCAGATAATCCGAGCTTGCTCTTCAGATAGACGGGACGACATCAACCGCCTTGAAACGCAATGGTAAACAGGGCTTTGCTTTCGACCGTATTTGGATCCGAACTGACACAGGAAAGCGACACCACCTCTTGCTTAATCCGTATACCAGTGGAAGATCACAGCTGGAAATGAACTAGTAGATGTTGCAGTATTAGTCACGGGGATGAGATAGGAATTCCTTTCTTTCAGAACCTCTCCTCTGCGCTATAATAAACGGTTATGTTAATACCTTTATGTGAACTATACATCATTTTCAATTTGATGTTAAGAAAATCCTAAAAGAGATAAAAGGAGAGTCGAAAGAGAGTGTAATCTTATCTTAACTGAAAATTCCACCTCTAACCCTAAATTAGGCGCTTTTGTTCAACAAAATACATATGGTGTTATACCGACTTCCCTTATCAAAGTCCTGTCGAAGTCGGTGCAACTGGCTTACTTAGTTAGCTCAAAGGGAATAGGTTTTGAGTACCTTTCATTTCAAGCTTTCAGTCATCAAGTTTACCTGCCGCCGTGTCAAACCACCGAGAGCAGACGGTTATACAGTCCCTAGCGCGTGCGTCCACTTTCATAGAAGGTATGCTGGCACCGCGGGTAATCCTTATTAGTCAAGCTTTGGCTCCCGAATGGGGAACTGGATCCGTCCAAAGGGAAACTGATTCTCAATCTCAATCTGTATTTATTCAAAGTGGTTTTGTATTCGTATATGGGCGAGATAGTGCTTTTACTGGGTCATTAATGCATCAATGGAGTCAACTTAATATTAAGTTTTTTTAGAAGTAGGCCTTGACGTATATATACTATACTGCTGTTCCCACCTCCGTGTGTATTGCGTGTTTGCGGGTCAACGAAGTCAACTGCCTTTCCTGCCGCCGAAGGAACCTGTGCCTTTGCCGCTGGTGTTACTTCAATGGATTATGGAAAAATTTTCACTATTGTCGGAAGGGATTATTAAGTTCTAACGGGATCTGCCTTTGCTTGTGTCTCCACCTGTGCCCATACCTATGCCAAAGTCAATAAATAAGCTTTAGAAATGATGGGTCGGTTGTGGATAGAGAGGTAGGGATGCCGCTGTTAGTGTGGTACCTCTAGGGCTGGCAGCTCTCGACCCAGGTAAACGAATGCTCTTCGAATTGGTACCTAAACCTTAGTTAGTTTCTGCCACCTATGCTACTACCAAGCCCACTGCTGCCAGGATGGCAATAACTAACGATACCTAAATTTATTCACCTAAAGACTTAAGACCGAACCAATCTCATTCTTTTCTTCATTACTGCAACGCGCCAACCGAAGCAGAAAGCTAACGCTCCTACTTAATGCTTTATCTATGATTTACTTGAAATTAAAAAGATCTAAGTGATTTATTACATCGCTTGCTATGCGACTATAATTAGTTGATAGCGGAACTCAGCTGGAAGAGATTTTAAGCGAGAGGCAGTACTGAACCGGAGCCACATCGAGTTAGTTCCCCTCAAAGCCTTCTTCTGAACTTGCCAACAAGTGCTTATGAAAGCGGGTCGGTCTCTATCAAACAATCAAGCGCTAGAGACAACAGGGGCTTGGGGCAGGAAGATTGATAGACACATAAAGAGAAAATCTAGATTTCAAAGAAGAGAAGCAAAAGCCGCTCACAAATGCTAAATTGGGGAGCAGAAGCCACTCGCTTCACTAAGGGCAAGGAGCAAAAACCACTCAATTCTTTGACTTTTCAAGGAAATACACCGGAGGCCTAATACGAAGAAAGGCAGTTGCTCGATTGAAAGGTGAAAAAAAGAGCAGTTGAGGGAAAGAGGGATTTTTCGTCCATAGATACATTCAAGCCGGGCAGTCAGCTTTCAGTTGTATTTGCGATGGAAGAGACGAAGGGAAATGGAGCAGCACGAGCAGTTCCAAGTTCTTGTCAAGCCGGTGACGGCAGGCGGCGCGAACGCTTTAGTGTTTACTGGTTCGTTCTCTAAGGTCAGTCAGCTAAGCAGGTCGTACGGGAAGAGGAAGAAGAGTCCGTTTCTCGGCAACTATCCTGGCAAGAGGTTCTGCACACGCCAATCGAAATGTGCACACCTGTAGCTAAGAAATGCTCACTAACTACTCAACAGGGCGTCTACTAGTGTCCTGAGCACCTTAATAGCTTATTCAAACAAAAGGAATTGATAGAGGAAGATGAATGTGCAATTCCATTTCCATTTAATGGTTGTACTGCTACTGCTTCCTTTAGCTGCTCCGGTATCGGCATCGGCAACATTCACAGTGGAGCTGATTCTATCACTCTCACTTGCTTGCAGCCTAGTCTGTAACAAGAAGCATGGCATTCGATGCTTCCTGTACTGCTAATTTTCTTAGAAGTTGTAACATGAATTTTTTTGCTTTCAATGCGAGGAAGGGTGTCTCAAAATCTGGGTTCTTTGCGCTTGCCGTCTCAGAAGTCCTGTGATAGTCTCTAATTCTGATCAGGAAGTCACTGTCGAATTCTCTTGGCTTAATAATCTGCACCGCATTACCTTCGTCTATGCTAGTGTTTATCAGCATTCCCGCCGTGCGTTATGGACTCAACTGCGTGATTTGGCGTCTTATAATGGTTCTTGGCTGGTCCTGGGGGATTTTAACGCAGTTACGGGAGCTCACGAGCGTATGGGTGGAAATTTGAAAAACAGAACTGCTTGCCGGGAATTTTGTGAGATGATTGATGATAGTAACTTAATCGAGATTGAGACCACGGGTTCTAAATTTACTTGGTCTAACGGCCGTGCTTCGAGATATGTTGAATCACGTCTTGATAGGGCGCTCTGCAATTCCTATTGGATTGACGCCTGGAATAACACCTCCTGCTTCACCTTGCCTCGACATCACTCTGATCATAATCCCATTGTGGTTCAGTGCGAAGACGCCATTCCTCGACGTCCTTTGCCCTTCCGTTTTAAAGCTATGTGGTCTCTCCATCCGGATTTTCACGCCATGGTTGACACTATTTGGAGGTCTGAGGTTAGTTCTTCTTCTGCTTTATCTAAAGTGATGCTTAAGCTAAAGTTGCTGAAATCCCATCTGAGAGTTTGGAACAAGAATCTTTTTGGTGATGTGAATAATAACGTCCGTATTGCCGCCGATAATCTGGAAAGGATTCAGTTAGATATCTCGAGGAATGGTTTTTCTACTGAAAAATTTGCTTCAGAGATGGCGGCCCACCATTTTCTGGAGGCGGCTCTGAAATACCAAGCTTCGTTCCTGCAAGAAAAAGCTCGCATCAAATGGTTGGAAAATGGTGACCGTAACACAGCTTTTCTTCACAGAATGGTTAAAATAAGAAATGCCAATAATGGGATTTCCATGATGACAATCGATGGTGTTAATTGCTTTAATATTAACACTATCAATTCTCACGTTGTTGGATTTTTTCAGAACTTATTCTTGGCAGATTCTCAGTGTTCACAGGAAAATTTCCATTTAATAAAAGAGGTCATTCCGGAATTGGTCACAGTGGATGATAACAGATCCCTTACTGCTTTACCTTCTCTGGAGGAAATTAAAAACTCTGTTTTTGCCTTGGATCCTAAGAGTGCGCCTGGCCCTGAAGGTTTTAACGGCTTGTTTTTCAATCGTGTTGGGATATTATAAGCAGAGATATTTGCAGCGCTGTGCAGGAATTTTTTCATACTGGCCGATTTCCTCCAAATTGAAACTCCAATTTTTTGGTTTTAATTCCGAAAGTGGAGGGTGCTTCATCTATTGAAAAATTTCGCCCTATCTGGTAATTTTTTTTTTTTTAATTTGATGAAGTGAAGACACTTATCGAGCCTCCATTTATAGAGTGGTAGAGTAATATCGCCATGCAGTACGAATTGCATGGCTGGCACAATTCTGACTACTATAACCACGCTGCCTGTATGAACAAACAAACTTTGCAGAACCGTTTCACCTAATCGATCGTGGTGAAGTCAGCAATGGATTCGGCGGATCATCCACGTCACGAATTGGATGGCAGGCACAATTCTGACTAGTTCTCCGCACTACTTTTCTGCAGTTGAAGACTATCATGCCTTTTTAATGTTAATGAAAAACTGGCTGGTTCTGGCTACCTTTCGGAGCAAACAAAATCTCCCCCAATCACACTGCCTGTATGAACAAACAAACTTTGCACAACCGAAAAGATTCCATGCCAATAGACTCGTGACATCCATGTACTGAGTCGTCAAATGAGCCACGTTAAGAAAGCCCAAGCTTATACGCATTGGCCCACAGGGTGTCCCAAGAGGGCCCGAATGAAAGACCCAAGCTTTCCATCTTCTTACAATGAAACTCTCTAGCTGTATTTGTTGAAAGAAGTGGAATTAGCTGTGAATTCACTCTTGTTAGTTCCCGAAGAGGGATCCCCAACATAAGGTAGCTTTCCTTCTTCAGTCAATTAGATAGTAGCAGGAGCGGAAGAAGGAACGAAGCAGTAAATGTTATAGCAGCTCTAGCAGTAGTAGTTGCTGAAAAGAAAGGAAATTCTCTAGCTGATAGGATTCCATCAGAGACTAATATAACTATATTACACACCGGTATTGACGTTAATAAATTAGTCCTATTCCTATTCATGATCAATCTAATCGTACTAACCAGACGGTGACCGGCTTCTCCGGCCTCATTTCGAGGCGCTATTGGAGAGCACTATTGGGCGCTAGCCTTCGAATGGGACATTGATCACCTACGATATATATTACCGATACCTTTCAGCTATGATATTGACTGTTTACCCCGGACAGAATAGAGGAAAGTCAATTCCAAATGCAAGTAGGAATAAATATCGTATATAATATGAATGAAATGATCAATTCCACTTGTGATTACTTACTGACTTTATAGCTTGATTTGAAGAAGAAAAGTCTTAGCAGAAAAGAAAGAGAAAAGTGGAATACGAAAACCTTACAAAAAGTTGTTTCTTTCTTCCTTTTCAATTCTAGTAATGTTAGCTGAATTGAATGAATAAAGAAAGAAGTTTAGAATACAAATACAGGAAGACTCCTACCTTTTGACTTAAAATGAAATAGCAGCAACAGAGGAATTAGCTATAGTAGCCTTAGCGGAAAGTCAAGTAAATGCATTAGTTCCCGTAGCTGGCCATAACTCGAACTGGGCATTCTAGGCCTGAGGATTCTTTACTGACTCGTCTGATGTCTCCGGAACGTCTTCCCTAAGCGTCTGGTGAAAAAGGGTCTGCCACCACTGAATCGGATGCTATTGCTCAATTGAATTGTGTAACCGAATCGGATGTCTCCTTATCCATAAGCCCAGAGATCAGAGAGAATAGTAATACATAAGCCTAGCCTAGAATGCCTAGGCAACAGAAAGAGAATGAATAGGAAGAGAAGACTAGAGAGGATAGTTATAGTAAGAAGAAGAATTTTCCAGTTCGAGAATAGGGAGCAACTAGGAGACAACATCCGAGTTAGCAACTTTCAAAGCAATTCGGTAAAATAATATTTCTTTTTCCCAGAGAAGAGTCTTCTTTAATAAAGACATAGAGTTGCCCAGAACAGTTCTCCCAGCAAGGGGAATCCTAGAGGAGGAAGAGGGGACAGCGCAAGTTTTTACATTCTTTCAAGTCAGATCTTTCAATAGGTCTTTCTCTAAATAGCTTAGAAAAAACTTCAAAGCTTCCGGGTTTACCCCTTTAGTTTAGTTAGATTGAAGGCTTATTACACTGCCATGACACCTATTCATTCAATATAATGAATAAAAGAAAGGTATTAAGGTCATTCTAAGAAAAGATCTGTTCTACATACAGATGAATATGTTACTGTACTCAGTACACAAAGGTAAATGCAGATCATTATGACTCTTTTAAGAGCATATTTGTGACTAAAACTCCTTATCTTTTCTTCACCTAATCCTAAGGGATCGAAGGTTTCCACACTAATACAAAGATTCACTTCATTCTTGCAAGGTTCAAGACTTTCCCCTCCCATTAACTTATAATAGATATTACCTACTAAATTAGGAACTCTTTCCCTAAGATTTAAGTCGACACAAGTATCTACATAATGATTGATATGAGAAAATATCTCTGTACTTAAACAATCAGAGTTTTTTACCCATAAATATAACATAAGCTTAGGAGTTAGGGCGTACCATATGGAAAAGCCCAAACAAATCGATTGATTCATAGCATCATTGTTCCGAATCAATTCTGAAAGAAAGGGATTTATAAACTCCTTATGATAGCCCTTCAATAGGATATTATTAAAATTTGTCTTAAACTTCCGATGAATAATCGGCAGGCTCTTTTTACATCCATTAGATAAGTAATATAGATTCACTTTCTTTAATATACAGTCAATTCCACGGTTATACTCTTGGAAGAGTCTCCTTTGAGATAAAAAATGGAATAATGATTTACATCTTTCCTTAGAGGTTGATAATCTGATGTCATCAGAGGTCATAATCCTACCATTATTTAATACCATTTTCATTTTTACATCTATGCATCTTATTATTAGGTGCCCCTATGTTGCTTCCAACATATGAAGAAGATGGGCTATCTGAAGAGCTATCAGAGGAGCTATCAACTTCTGCTTTATTAGTATCAGATGGACGAAGGAAGGGCACTACTTGATTTACCGGGTGATGAAAGGGTCGCTCGCTATTTCTATTATCAAATCAACTATGATCGCCCGAAGCACAAGAGAAAGTCTCAGCTTAGCGTAGTTCAATCAAAGGGCCTGAACCGCATCGATCAGGGTTCATCCACCACATCCGAAGTGAACAACGTATCACATCTGAAGTGAACAACCATTAATTATAAGCGACTTTATGACATAGAGAAGAAGGCGACTATATCTACATCAAAACTTGACCGATCGCATAGCAGCTACTGCTTCTCTAACCACTTCCCTAGTTTGATTTTTTGGATAAAGAAAGGCCTGAACCACATTCAGATACAAATGATTTCGTGGTACACATCAGATTGTTGATCGACAACCGATACTGGAGAATGAAGTTCGTAACGGAATCAAAGCAAAAGTGGTACAACTCGATTCGATGACCCCCTAACCGTTTCAAGTGGGACTCTTACTACTCTAGTCTACCTTAAAGCTAGCTCGGGCATTCGTTCGAATCCGTCACTGGACTTATTCCGTGGGCGGGGTCGTAGTTTCATCCTATAGGCTAGCCCGTTACTCCCTTTGATCCGACATTTCGGGCAGGAGATTGTGACCCGGGACACCTAAGCCGAAGAAGTCAGCCCAACCAGATCAAGTGGTAGAGGCGGGATATTCAAAAGAAAGGGTTTGGTATTACGTGTAAAGCCCTACTTCCTTAGAAAGCCGGTCAGCTTGCTTCTTTTTTACCCGTATTTGAGTCTAGTTTAACCCGGCGGGGCTCAGAAGCGCAGGCTATGGCTAGTACGCTCCTAAGTGTATATAATAGTAGTTCGGTCAAGCTTAAGTTAGCCTTAGGAGCTCAGCTCGGAGAAAGAAATGGAGGTTTCTATTGACCATCAAAAGGTGCAATTTTGACAGAGGCTGAAGCCTTCCCATAACAAAGAAAGTCTTCGTCTAAGCCGGTAAGTGGTGGTCAGCTGTCCCCACTACCATATGAGTTGGTCGGAAAGGCAGATAGCCAAGCCAGAGGTGACGGGAGAAAAGCAAGGCAAGGGCTTAGCCCGAGCACGGAAGACAAAGCAAATCGAGATTCTTCTAAAGAAAAAGGGGGTTACTACACCTATATAATCTAACAACAGAGCTAGCGAACTACAGCTCGAAAGCAGCAAACGGAGGAACGGTAACGACGTCTGGGCTTATGGTTCATGGTCATTTCTCTTCTCAGTAAATGGTCTATCTTCTATAATAGAAAGAAAGAGTTTCCTTTACTCGCTTCGATGGGGCGGTAGCACGGGCTAGCTCAATTGGGTTATATAGGGCAAAAAGCGCCTGCCGAATCAACGTGATAGGGGGAGAGGAAAGAAAACTATGCGTTCAAGTTCCGAACACTTTTCCTACAGGCAAGGGGTTTCTATCAAAAGCCGGCCTACCGGTTCGACGTAAAAAGAAGACCCAATCCCATTCCGGACGTAGGATTGGCTTGAGAAAGCAAGACTAGAAGAAAGATTGTGTTATAGAGGGGTAGACTGATTCTCAAAGCTCGCACGGGAATCGAGTACTTCTTAAGCGGGAAGTCAGGTTTAGTAGAAGAGTAGGATCCAGTAGGGTTAGAATCTTTGTTAGCAGTCTAGGGCGATGGCGAAGGTTTTAGCCCGTGGGCGATCTAATCATAGGAATGATAATAGGATAGGGCGGTCAATTAGTCCGGTGGCGACATTCAGAATAGCTTCTAATATGTTCTGGTGTTGATACTAGGTTTGGTGGGTTTACAAAGGAGAACTGTCTAACGAAGCCTTTAGTACTGACCTGTAGTACGTACTCTTTCGAAGTCCTCATAGTTGAACTAGTATGTGTTTGTTTTCTCGGGTTTGCTCGCATTTGAGAGCCTTACCTCTTCCATGTTTATACTTCCGGAGTGAGTCCCACGAGATAGATCAGATCCTTAGGAAGGGGGCTGGTAGCCTCCTGTGGTCTAGGTTGCACCAGGTAATATGGAAGGCAAATTGCACGCACGGGACAGAAGATAAGTTTTCCGTTTCCTTTTTTTTATTAGTCTGAGTTCATCTTTTCCAATCTTCCTGCTAAGCCAATCCCCAGGACAAGCAACTACATACAGTTCATTCCCAAGGAAAAGGGCTAACTTAACTCCCCGGAAAGAAGTACGAAAATCTCTTTATTTTCTCCCTCCCCTGCTCTCCAATAGTAGCTCGAGTTTCTCATCTGGATTAATCACCGTTCATCGGACTATCTCAGCATATGGGAATCAGCTATAGAATGCATTTTACTCATAGAAAGAGATCGGTAGTTTTATGTGATGACAAGAACTAACCAAAGAAATCAGGATGAATCCCACTGTGTGTCCCTTTCCTTTCTTTGGCTTGCTAGATAGAAGGCGAAGAGCGCACAGCGCAATAAGGTAATGGATTACCGCTAATTGTCAATCGTTTAGTTCGCCCAAAGCTTACAGAATGTGACCACATCAAATCAATGAATGCCACGTGTCAAGAAGAATTCTGAGGTGTGCTGAGTGCGGTTGTTCTCAGCTCTTTAGCGCCCTAGGGCCCTGCTACTGTGATGCTTGGCCGAGCCTCCCTCCCTACCGATGTCTCGATCCAGCACATTGAGACCAGTCCTAGCGGACAGGACAAAACTTCCCGGAGAAAGCAGAGGGAACTGGATTGGTCATTCCAATATCACTCGATAATAGGAAGTACAGGGTTGGCCTTTCTCTCTGAAAGCCCTCTTGATGGATTCTGGCAAACAAATGAAGGAGCTAAACCCGAATCTGAAAGCTTCAGTTTCCTCTTTTTCTAAAGATGGGACGGACGGTCAGAGGCTGCAGCGGGACTGTCAATAGAAAGAAGCTAAGGCGGGCTCTCTTTTTTTTTTGTTTGATCTAAAGAGTTCCGAAAAGAGCGAAACGAAGTCAGACACCTTTTCTTTCGAACCGGGCTGTACGAAAGGAATGAATCTTGGCTCTTAGAAAGATAAGAGAATGACAACATTGACTTTTTTTACTTTGACATCCCGTATGAGACTAGAAACATGGTCTCAGGTCAGCAGTTCAGTTCTCTCGAGATTAGGTTAGGCTCGCATCGAATTCAGGTATGGGACCTCTTCCATTATCTCCATTCACTCTCGAAGGTTTGTTTTTTGGCAGTGATACTCGAAAAGAACTAAAGGGCTTAGCCGACTCCAACTCTCGCTCAATCTTTCGGGAAGGTGGGCAGCAAGCTGAAAAAGCCCTTTCCCCTGACTCTAACAAGTAAGCAAGTAAACTACCTTTTATAAACGAGTGTTGTGTACTAATGACTTGCTTACCGTAACCGCAAAGAAGGTTCTATCTATTTTTCCATAAGGGCTGGAGCGAGCGGGGATCTTCTTCTTTATTTTAAAATACGTAAGAGACTACCAAAGCAAATTCAACTACATTCCCCGAAACAGCAACATAAAGAGAAAAGACCGCTTTATTCATCTGCACCGGAAAAGCGCTAAGCCCGGAAGTCACTTCACTCTCTTCTCTTTCAATGGCGCAATCCTTTAATAGATTTTTTTGTGAAAGAGGATGGGTGCCCCATGCATGCGGCGCTTTAGAGGCTTTAATATCACCCGCTTCAAGCAATTCCTCTAATAGCTTTCGAAGTTCGTCTAGTTCGACGGGAGCCATCCTGTAAGGTAAGGTGCTTTAGCCGGGGGCCGGGAAAACTACTGAATACGATAACGATACCATTCACAGCGGAACAAGAAGAATCACAGTCGACTCAACTTGACGAGTCAGTAGCTGCCTTTAGAGCTGGGATAAGTAGGGTAGCAGCTAAGATTAACTAAAAGGACTCTCCTCAACCCTCAACCTAGACATAGAACTCCTAGCTCTGGAGCTGATTGAATTGATTCTTTTTAACAGCTACCGAAAGGCTTCGCTCCTCGCTCACAGAACTCCCAGCTAGAAGG
Source organism: Boehmeria nivea var. tenacissima (assembly GCA_018132145.1). Classification (NCBI taxonomy): domain Eukaryota; kingdom Viridiplantae; phylum Streptophyta; class Magnoliopsida; order Rosales; family Urticaceae; genus Boehmeria; species Boehmeria nivea. The sequence goes on along the minus strand of JACWIL010000016.1, from coordinate 186,786 downwards.
ACTAGAAATGCAACGTCTTGCTTCGAATGGCCCGCTACTATGCCAAGTGAACTCGCAATGAAGGATGGAGGAGCTTTGGGAAATGTTATTAGCAAGAAGGAATTTCATCTGTTGGAGTTAGCAAAACTGCTAACCCAGGGCTAGAGGTGATATTACCATCTCCTTTTGATAGAGATTTCCTAAGTAAGGAAGTTCAAAGCAAGCTTAGTTGAAAAAAAAGTCCATTTTCAAATTTCTTATAGAGAGAAGCAAGATAAATAATCGTCTTAAAGTCTTTTCGTCTTCTAGTATTGGCCAGAACGAGCATATAAGCAAAAAGCTTACATAGGTAAAATACAGCTTTCTTAACACATGCAAGTCGGACGGGGAGTGACCGGGTTATAAGTTGGGCAGCAGTGTTCGTCTGGTTAGTATTTTGCGTTTGTGAAATATCAAGAGTAGGCTGACCCACCGCTAGATTGCCCAGCAAGAAAAAGAAAAGGAGGAGAAGAATCCATAACATAGAATCGTAAATAAAAAAAAACCAAATCAGATAAAATTGGTTTTCTGTTAGAAGAAGCAAAATTTAATGACTGACACCATATTACAATATTTACTATCTTTTGTATCCAATCCCGCCTTTTCCGGTGGCCTATTGGGCACTGGCTTCCTTTCGGCTTGCTAAACGCCGAGGAATCACACAAGAAAATTATGAAAACACTGTAGAAGACACTATTTTTTTTACTATGGTAGAGCAGGTGGCCGATAATCGATTAGCCCTCCTCTTGGAGGCCCATAACGCCGCTCCTCTACCTCGTGGGAGGCATTTTTCGGATCTGGTAGAGGGCCTTCTAGAAAATGCCCCTACTGTCCGGGATAAATTGGCTCTTCTCTCGCATGTCCATACGGATTTGGCCGCCCAGGGGGCACAAAGCCGCTTTTATATAGAAGCCATACAGCTTCTGGACCAATTCTTGTAGCTTGCCAACTGATTCTTTTTTTTTCCTTCCCTTTGCTTTGGACTTACCACTCTCAGAAACGGAAAGAGAAATGAAAAAAAGGAAGCAACGATTCTCTCTTCTTAAAGAACCTATATCCTCCACACTGAATCAGCATTTGATAGATTATCCAACCCCGAGCAATCTTAGTTATTGGTGGGGGTTCGGTTCGTTAGCTGGTATTTGTTTAGTCATTCAGATAGTGACTGGCGTTTTTTTAGCTATGCATCACACACCTCATGTGGATCTAGCTTTCAACAGCGTAGAACACGTTATGAGAGATGTTGAAGGGGGCTGGTTGCTCCGTTATATGCATGCTAATGGGGCAAGTATGTTTCTCATTGTGGTTCACCTTCATATTTTTCGTGGTCTATATCATGCGAGTTATAGCAGTCCTAGGGAATTTGTTCGGTGTCTCGGAGTTGTAATCTTCCTATTAATGATTGTGACAGCTTTTACAGGATACGTACTACCTTGGGGTCAGATGAGCTTTTGGGGAGCTACAGTAATTACAAGCTTAGCTAGCGCCATACCTGTAGTAGGAGATACCATAGTGACTTGGCTTTGGGGTGGTTTCTCCGTGGACAATGCCACCTTAAATCGTTTTTTTAGTCTTCATCATTTACTCCCCTTTATTTTAGTAGGCGCCAGTCTTCTTCATCTGGCCGCATTGCATCAATATGGATCAAATAATCCATTGGGTGTACATTCAGAGATGGATAAAATAGCTTTTTACCCTTATTTTTATGTAAAGGATCTAGTAGGTTGGGTAGCTTTTGCTATCTTTTCTTCCATTTGGATTTTTTATGCTCCTAATGTTTTGGGGCATCCCGACAATTATATACCTGCTAATCCGATGTCCACCCCGCCTCATATTGTGCCGGAATGGTATTTCCTACCGATCCATGCCATTCTTCGTAGTATACCTGACAAAGCGGGAGGTGTAGCCGCAATAGCACTAGTTTTTATATGTCTGTTGGCTTTACCTTTTTTTAAAAATATGTATGTGCGTAGTTCAAGTTTTCGCCCTATTCACCAAGGAATATTTTGGTTGCTTTTGGCGGATTGCTTACTACTAGGTTGGATCGGATGTCAACCTGTGGAGGCTCCATTTGTTACTATTGGACAAATTTCTCCTTTTGTTTTCTTCTTGTTCTTTGCCATAACGCCCATTCTGGGACAAGTTGGAAGAGGAATTCCTAATTCTTACAAAGAACCGACTCCTAATAATAATAAACACTGATTCTTTTTTTTTTTTTGTCCATCCTGACAGGCAAAACCTATCCATCTATACTATAACGTTTTTGTTTGTTTTGAAATTCTTCCTATTAACTAACTCATCATGATATCTTTCTTTGATTTTGATTGAACGATAAGGGTTAGGGGGAATAAAATCCACATCCACCTCCAATTCTATGGATATGAGAAACACACTATTTTGTTTGTCGAATACTTGTCTTTCTTACTCTAATAGTATTAGCGTCCCTATACTTTGACTACCCTTTTCCTCCTTTTTACCCTAACTTACTCATTATGGTTCCATTACGGTTTTCTCACCATTGGGCTTTTTGGAATGGTTTATTCAGAGGTCTGCCCGGGCTATGGGCCTATTTGACCGCCAGTTTGATGACGGATATAATAGGATATTCGATCTTTGTAGGACCTCTTGGGGGCTCCGCCAGTTCAGACGTTGTGGGCGAGGAGGGTAGGATTTGGGTTGGGGCAAGGAGTAGTTTCTTTTCCGCCAGGGGAGGAACGAATCCACGAATCAAAGAAGTGAACCATGTTGTTCGAAGCGATCCAAGTGAGACTGGGACTACGTACTACGCGAATCAATTATTCGTTCGTTCAAGTCCAATGCTGAGATGACTGGACTCCCCAAAGAATGACATAGGGCCTCGAAAGCCACATCAAGCAACCCTGGAAAAGCACTCGGAAAGCAAAATTGAAAAAAACAAGTGCAAATTATGCCTATATATGAAGCTATGCATAAAGTTAATACTCATCTGTTGACGGAAGAGAGCCTGGGTTGCCAACCTTTTCTTTTTGTTGTGCCGGAAGGGTAAGTCCGGGTATGAAGGCTACGCAAGAGTTTTCTTTTCCGCGGATGACGAGGCTTTGAGTTCCTATTACGGCAGCTAGCTGAGACAGAGACCTTTGACCTAGGAGATGACCTCTTTGCCCAACGAATTGAACACCACCGGAGTCCGCTATGGCTGGGTCAGCCTTACTCAAGTTGTAGAACGAGGTCATCTACATAGCACTCAACCTCGTGATGAAGAAGTTCTTTGAAAATGTTGGTCATTGCTCGCTGGTAAGTTGCACCGGCGGTTAACTAGACTAATCATAGCCATTCTGAGTTTCGTTTGGGTATGGAATGGATAGGGCCCAAGTGGCTGCCTCTCATACTACCAATTGTGTAGGCGGATCATCGCCCCTTCATTCTGGCTCTACTTCATTCGCTATTAACAAGACGGCACACGCAAGACAAGATGTCAAATCAATAAGAGGCCCTTGAAAGGTGTAGATGAAGCCTTTTTCTTTTCTGACGGAAAACACTTGAAGGATACGAGGCATAAGACTATTGATCGAACTTCTTAAGTTAAGAGGGAACCGCTACTGCATCAAATCCATTGAAAGGTGAAGGCAATGCTAAATGCAGATGCAGACCGATTGGGTTACACTATTACTGCAACTATTTACTAAACAGCTAGTAGGAACTGCTACTAATAACAGCAATAACAGCTACTATTTTTTTTACATTTTCAGTTCTTGAAGCTACATTCACTGCAACTATTGAATTTACTTTCAGCTACTCTTCATTCTTTCCAGTAGTAAATGCTATTGAAGAACCTACTCCTAGTAGTTCTCCCTTTCCTGCCCTATGGCAAGTAGTTTTCTTCTAAGGGTCATTGCAAAATCACTTATAAACCCTTCTCTTACTCTTATAGAGGAGGATCCATCCTCTGTTGAGGTTGTATGAAATACTACTGTAAATGATAGAACTGTAAATTCAATCTTTAAAGTAAACTAACAATATTAGTAGATTTACTACTTGAAAGTACTTTATTAAATATAGTTACTTGCACGTATCAGTCTCAAGTAAATCGTGTACAAGTAGAAAGGCCTGTCATCTATACTACTGTGATAAATCTTCTTAGCCGCTTTTTACTGCTTCCTCTTAACTCCTCTTCAAGCGAGTTCAGTGCTTCATGGGATGGAGCACGAACGAATAAGACTCTATAGTAAAAGGTGGATGGAAGGCTTTCACTGGCCTATCGGCGGCTCGGGGAAGAAGAGGTCTTGCAGCAGCGGTAGCATATGTCGGAGGTTTGGAAGAAAGTATGAACGGGGTTTGCCCCCCTATTGGGGAACCTTCTAATCCCGATTCTGCCTTTGGAGCTATAGCTATCTGAAAAGGTCATTTTCAAGTTTCGTTTTCTTACTGATTTCGGCTCGCTACCTATAGAGCCTGGTGTCTTGATAGAGCAGCATCGTTACCAGATCGTTTTATATAAGGGGAATTGGCTTGAAGAGAAAGAAAGGCTCGTAAACTCGCTCCTAGGTCTCTATAAAAGGGCAATGAAGAAGAGAAAGAATCTTAAGCCGGACAAGATATTCTGACTGGGCTAGGCGTCATACTAAGTTTACCCGCACATTAGTGAAAGTGGAACTAAACTAGACTTTGATCCTGAAAGTTGAAAGTCAGGGGTGACTGAGACCTTAGCCGCCAATGCTGATAGACCTCTCATTTTGCCCATAAACTCGCTAAACCCCGGGGAAGAAAGAATGACTTTCGACGAGGAAAACCCTGAGACAGGAAGAAAAGGAATTGAAAATGAACCAAGAGACTCCTTTTTGGACATCTCAATCGTCCAAGTTCACCTTTTCCCTCGCTTGCGAAGACTGCGAATGCTAGAACGAATGGTAGGCTTGCAAGACAGACAAAGCAATTATCGACATGCCGGTACCAAAGACAGAGAAAGAAATCAGGGCTTTTTCTTTCTATCAGTTTAAAAAAAAAAAAAAGATATTGATCTGGGCCTATGCCCATTACATTACCCAAGATGAATTACTATTCAACGCAAGAAAGAGGCGCAATAGCATATAATCATAATCTAAATTAATTAACATTCACCTTTTCCGCTAGCTGGGAGCAACTGCTTAGACTGGATGTACGCCTTTAAAGTTAAAGAAAGTGGATAAAGAGAAAAAGCTACCACTTCAGAGTGTACATCTCTCAGCTTCTGATCCCTGCCTAGATGAAGAAACGAGTGTCCATAAAGAATCATCAAGTAGGGAGAGGTGCACTTAATATAAGCTAAAACGAGAAGGCAATTTGAAGTCAAGAAAAAGAAAAGCTCATGCGAAGGTTAGACTAAAAGAAACTTTCCCATCCCCAGCCAATACGATTGGGCATATCCTTCAAGAGATCAACCAATACGCATACTGACGCAGCACTAGGGTGGTCTACGATCAGGGAATGCCTTTATTGTTAAAGAGAATTGGCCGTAGAGAGAGCGCCTATCTTTCATAAGAGAAAGAAGGAGTCATATACTCGTAGGACTGAAATTCCAAGGGCTCTTAGCTCAGAAACCACACAAAGACAAACACATGGAGGCCCAGTCCAACTCATAAATCATAGACTAACTTTCGATTAATAAAAAAAGATTTCTATTGTCCTCCAGTATACCAGCGACCATTCGGTCTAAAATAGGAGTATTAGAAAGAAAATAATAAGAAGAAACCGAGGGTCCAGCATTCGGAGTGCTACCGACGTAAGGAGATGGTTCATTGACACTTCCCTCGGAGCTACTTTCCAGAAAAAATAGTTGCTCTGGAATAAGCATTCCAGTTAGTGCCAACAAAGATAGAACTAGGCCCTGACCAACTGAGCAGTCTGAGCAGCGTAAACCACATGCCATAATATAGCCTAAAATGAGTCTTAAAAAAAAGAATATAGGGGTACATCGAATACATATGATGAGCTACAATAATGGTTAAAGAGCTCAACATAGCGCTGCTTGCTTTTCGATTATTCAATGAGGTCTCTAGGCAGACTGCAGATAGAAAGGAAAGTCCGAGTGTGGGACTAAGCCGAAATGAAATAAAGATCTCATCACAGCACTTGTAGTATTTGGTTTCGTCTTAGCCTTCCCTTTCACATTCCGATACATTAACAACTAGGGAATTGACTACCCTAACTACTGAAAGGCTTACTTGTTGCGCGTTCACCACCCTACAGGGAAAGAAGAAGCTACCGCGTAGAAGGACGCAGTGAAAGGCATCTATCCAGCCTCTAAAGCAGCCGATGGTAAGGAAGAAGCTTCCGTTGATGCTATTGATGATAGCGATTCTGTTGTAGATTCAGAGTTTCTTTCTCTTACTAGTGATTCTGCCACTATCACTAAGGCTGTCGAAGGCGGTGTCCTTATTCCGGTTGGGAAGGTGGGACCGGGGGTGAAATAGAGTCTTTTGGGGACTCTTCGGTGGGACGATAGAAGCAGGGAAAGCGACAAGGAGAAAGCCGTGTATTGAGAGTAGTTGCCGGGGATAGAGGCACTATTTAAGTGAGGTAGGTCAATCCGTAGAGAATTGGGTCTTGGCTGAGCTACAAGCCTTAGAGTTTACATTGGATGGAGCAAAGGATGAAGGCTTTCAGAGGCAGGTGAAGATAAAGCATTCCGCGGGCGGGAGGGAAGAACTCTATGCTGTGATCAGGCCGGCTAGCTTTGTGATCGGGCCCTTTCCTCTTTCTCCCTGCGTCAGCCTCATTCAAGCCATGCAAGGCCGTAGTAGTGTTCAAGCCCTTTGTAAGCGCTCTTGTTGATTCATTCCCCTCTGTTGTCCTCTAAGACCATGCAACGAACTCCCTTGGAGCCTGTCTCACCCGGGGTCTCGGTTGCTTACCTTCTCAATACCGGGACATCCAATTCTATAGTCGGAGTATGCCCGTCTTCTCCCTTCACTAAGTCCCCTCCAATGCGGCCTTGTCTTCGTCAGCGATCTCTCAAACCTTCCTTCGGTCCCAAGTCACCTAACTCCACGGATCAGTATTCCCCTACGATTAGTTGTCTGGAGATGGACAAGGCAATTAAGAAGCTGTAGTTGATGAGGATGTAGATACTGGGACTGCTACTTCAGAGGGTAAGGCTTCTAAACCATCCCTTTCTTCAACTAAGACTCTAACTCGAGCTAAACCTCTTCTTGATCCTTCTAAAGCTGCCCTATCTCCTACTGATGAGGGCGATAGCACTGATCATACTATGAGCAGGGTGAAAGAACTGGGTTCGAAGATAACTCGACTGGATGGAGAGGGCTTCTAACTCAACCGTCCTGGGAAGCTACAGTCCTATCCCCTATACCTCAAGATCATGAGTCTTGTGAGCTAGCCAACTGCTCTACCCCGCTGATGCAAAGTCTTGTATACGCGTCCAGTTGCTGGTTTAGCTAGAACGCGAAATAGTCTTTTTGGTACGGCAATTAGACTCAATTGGAAAAAAAAAGAAAGATTCTGACTGTTAGGGATGTAAATGAAATCTTTCCGGTAGGCTTTCACCTGGGTATAGAACCTTCTTCTGCTAGTAAAGTTGACTGCTCTTGGAAGGGCTTTCACCGCGAATTTACTTACCTATTGTGCCAACAGGCAGTCTTCCTTCGTTCCCAGGCTAGTTCACCTTCGAAGAAGTTCTATACGCTTTGTAGAAGGTGATATATTACAGCTTCTGCGAAGTAGAAGGTTTACTATAACGCAAAGTAGAAGGCAAAGAAGGGGTCCCACTACAGCCTCTGGTTTAGAGGCATCTCCAGATGGAATGTTAGTAGATAGTACGTAGCCTGCGAAGCGAAGATCTCTGAAATATGAGAATTTTATAGCATCAGATAGTTTAAAGCTTTTTATTATACTTGTTTTCAGGAAGACATCTCTAAGACCCATATTCTTATTCAAAGATAGAAGTAAGGGATACCTATATCCTGAAATATTAGAAGGAAGTCTTTTTATAGCTGTTAAAGCTTTCCATCTTGAAAAAAGTATATTTAGCAATACTGTAATTATAATTACTAGAAAGAATTCATCAACTAGAGAATTACCTGTTCTTTCAGCTATTGAATTGACAGAAACAGTAGTTACATATTATGATACTTCAGATGGAATGCTTTCTGCTAGTATTGAATACCCAGTAGTGGGATTTACATCCGTATCATATTCCTCTTATGCTATTGAATCATCCGATGCCGATACTGGAACTAGGGAAGTAGCTCCATCCCTTTCGTCCGAAGCTGCTAGTATAGAGGGAATGGTTGAACCTGTAGTTTCTGGTATTTCCCTTATAGAGGAGTCATTTACAGACCCTGTAACTGTTCCTACATCGGTTTAGGTTTCACCTGTACCATAAGACTTTGTACCCGGTTACACATCCCTATAGTTCAACAACAGTAACTCGAGCTAGAGCTCCTGCACCAACAGATACTACTAGAAAGATTGAATTGACTGGAGTTGACTCTTCCGATACAGAAGATTACACTGTCTGTAAGCAATTACCTTACCTGTAGTTCATTTGGTTGATGAAGGCGAAGTTTTTTCCCATATCCTTAAAAGGCCCTTTATCTTCGACGTTCTATTCTACTGTAGCAGAGGTTACATTCTTTCATTCCAACTATAGTTAGTGTGCCAGTATGAGATATGGAAGCTGTATGGTTATTACAATCAGTCTTATTATACGTAAAGTACTAATATAGTTTACTTTTCACTACTTTGAATATGCAGATACAGCAACTAGAGCTACTGCTCTAAGGTAAGGCTAAGCTTTCTTTTCCTCTACTCCTACTAGGGAAGGAACTGCTATGGAAAGGTTACCTTCCAACCTTCCATTCCTAGCCAATGATAAAGAACGGGAGGAAAGGTGAAAGGTTTAAGATATAATGATAGGTCCTTGGGTTGGGGCTAAGGTAACTCCCCTTCGTAGAGTGGTTCATTTCCTTCAGAGGGAAAGGTTGGTTGCAGAAGTGCATGAGGATTACTCGCTGAAGGGGCGTGAGGATTCAGTGACAGTGAATTTCAACTCAGTAACCAACCCTGCAATGGAGGTAGTTACAACTGCAATGAAAAAAGAAATTCTTACCCTACGCAGCGGACCTTTATAAGTTTCATTTCTGTACTATTCTACTAAATTGATTTCTCCCCTGGCCATGATTCCTCAATCGGAGAGAAAGACCATTCTACTAACCAACGTTTACCGGCATCTCCGACTCCGCAGAGCACTACTGGAGAGCACTATTGGTCGTTAGCTTTCGATCGGTCAAAATCACTCTCAGAGTGAGAATCAACTATTTCTATTTATTACGATATTAGAACGAAAGAGAAAGAAATTGAAACTCTTTCTTTTCTTTGCTAAATGGATTCTACAAATTGAATACTCCTACCTTTTTACTTCAAATGAGATAGCAGAAACTCCCTCCAATTCTGTCTTACTTTCAATTCTAGTAATGTTAGCTGAATTGAATGAATAAAGAAAGAAGTTTCTCATACAAAAAGTTCTATCCGGTATGGAGCCAACGTCGTTTGACCAAGCAACGAGAACGTTCATCTGTCACATTACGTAATTTAATTTCATTTTTATTTGATTTAATAAATACACATAAGCTTTTGTTAAAAAAACATGAATGAGTAATAACATGAGCGAGCGAGCTGTATGTGCCCTTGGGCATATTCCGAAGTGAGCGGTTAAGCACCCCTTAATAATTTTTTAACTACACTTATGCCCTGAGTCTGCAATAACATATTTCATATTAATTCAATCTATACTAACATAAACAACTTATGCTCTTACTTTAGATTCAGACATATACACTTATGGAAAGAAAACTCGACCAGCAAGCAAAACCGTAGCTGTGAGTTATTCTCGTAGCTAAATGCCCAAGTCGGGCAGATATAGAGGATCAAGAGACTGTACTCGCCCTTCATCCCTCTTACATTCAACAGAAGCAATAGCAAAGAAAGCAGCAAGAGTGGAGAGAACAAGCTCTTCAAGCTCAGCTTCGGCAACAGCAACTCGAGAAAGCAATTCAGTTTGTGAGGAACCGGCCACTTCTTTATATACGTCGCCATTTGACGATCTGTCTTTAGTAGGTCGTCTATTCTTTCTTACCTCGGGATAGGAGTTCCTAATTTTCTGACTATGAAACGGTCTCTGTCAGCCTTTCCAGCTGTCTGAGATGAGCGTCCAAACCGAATCGATCTTTTTGCCCCCCTCAGCTATCCCTTCCCGTCTTCGTTTAGCAGCGAACTCAAGGATGGCCTTTATGTATGAGCCGAAAAGGAGGTATCCATAGATACCAACCAAACTAGCTAGTCAGGGAAGGTAGGGCAGGGAGCTACTTTCTGAGGGAGAAGAATAACTCCTAAACCTTGACCCTAGTAAGCATTCCTTCTAACACACCTTAAGGCAGGAAAGGGGACCAGCAGGGCGTGTAGCTCCTTTATATACGTGAATTTTACCCATCCAGCTAGGACCTAGAAAGAGTAAGATAGCCCTTTCTTTTTTTCCTAGGTCTATAATAGATCTATTGATACCCACACACCATAAGTATCCGGGGAGAAAGCAGCTAGGATTGCATCCAGACTAGGATTCAACTAAAATGAAGGTCCCTGCTAATGGCAATTCAGGAGGGATCCGGGTACTGTGGAACGAGGCACAAGTGTCAGTGGTGTATTCATATCAAAGCATTCACTGAAAGATGCAATTTCTAGAGAAAAAAATGGTTTCAGCTATTTATGTTTTGCTAGCCATCTTCCCAGACTCAAAGAAATGCTTTGGCAAGAAAGAAAATAACGAACATCAGTCCTCATGTAAATATCCCATGGCTTGTCACCGGCGACTTTAATGAAAGATTGGGAGCTAGTGAAAAAAGGAGAGGCCCGCTAGTATGCACTAGAAGAATAGAAAAAAAGAATGATTTTTGAATGTTTTCTCATGGACCTTGGGTTCAAAGGACCATCTCTCACCTGGACCAACAAGAGGCAGGGATTAGCCAAGATCAAGGAAAGACTGGACAGAACCTTTTCCAACTTAGAATGGAGGGAACCCAGAAAGCACTCTTCTTCATCTCCCTCGCATTCAGTCTGATCATCACCCATTGCTCATTAAGACTGAAGGTAGCACCCCTCTTCGCCTTCTCCGCCGTGCCAGGAGTCGCTGCTGCAAAGGCGGTGGGATTGCCACTTTCGGTATCTTCGTCAACCACTTTCTTCAAAGGACAAGCCTCTTTTCGATGCCCATCTATCTAGTATATCGTGAACGACTCCACTGGGACTTTATGGAATCTTACCCAAAGAGAGGTGGTTGAGATGTCATCCTCCGATGGCCGTAAATCAGGTCTCCACTTATTCACAGTCAGATAATGCCCTAGTATAACCCACACGGTCCCCTTGAAGGACATGAAGATAGTCTTACCTGCAAAAAAATCAGGCTAGATACTAAGCCTTGCCCAGATCTATCAATTCGGGATCAAATTGACTTTCCAGAGGTCCTTGACTTTTAGTCGAGCCTTAATTCCATTCTTCCTGAATAGAACTGCGAGGTTTCCCTCTATCTCTATGGTAAAATTTCTAACCAGTTCATAAAACAATCTTATATTCTAAGCAAGCCTCCTCCCTTGTAGGAAAGCGTTCTGACATTGAAGCAAAACTAAGTCCTTCAAGGACTTTACCTAATTGTTGGTAAGTTTCCATAATTCCTTTATTTTTCATAAAATGAAGAATTCCGCGAGAGATAAGTTAAATTGAGAATGATTGATTGGAAAAAAAGTGCCATTTATGGGCGTCATACGCCTACCATTCAGTATCTACATATGAAAGTACTGCAGTAGCTGCTCTAGTCCCACCAGTTACTTACAATTACACTCTATATTCTATAGTTCCTTTACAAGCTGTAGCAGAAACCTTACCATCTGATGTAGGATTGGCTGCTGTGCCATCTTAAGTCAATTCAATAGTTACTTAAAATTCCACTCCTATATTTCCTTTACTAGCTTCAAGCTTTTCTTATTCAGTTCATTCTATAGCTGAAAGTTACTTTGTTCAGTGATCACTCGCCTACAGGTAACTTAGACAAAGGACTAACAAGTGCTAACGCTTAGAATTTCCTCTTGTTATAGGTCTTAGCAGGAGGAGTAGGGGATTGTAGAGAATTTGAATTCAATAGTACTATAGAAGACTTCGAAGCAGTTTATTCAGAAGGAACTATTTGAATGTTGAGTTGACTTCCTTAGGAACCAACCTGATGTACTTTCTTTAGTTCGCTTGTATGACTTCCTTAGGACCCTGTACTTTCCTTTTTTTATCATTTCAATACCAGTGGGCGATGAAAGGGACTATTCAACAACAGCTTCTTAATCAACGAAATGAATGAACGCTGAAACTCCAGGTAAAGCCTAAGGATTTACCACATGTTTGAAGAGTGGCTGCCGTGTCAGCCGGGCAAGCATGCGGTGCGGGTATGACGCATACTTGGAGAATCGATCAACCACCACAGAGCGCATCCCTTCAACCAACGGAGATAAAGTCCATTGAGATGGACTGCCATGGCCGCTCAGGAATCGGCAAGGGCTGAAGTAAGCCCGCTGCTTTCTTCTCCGTCTTATCGAGTTGGCACACCATGCATGTTTTTGACGTGCAGCTCCACGTCTTCCGCCATCTTGGGCCAATAATACGAGTTGGCCAGCAATGCCATCATCCTTTCCACCCGTCCAGCCCATTGCGGATCATGCGTCGCCTTCTGCAATCCGGACTTGCCAATAGCCAGAACACAAGTCCAACTTACTGAAGTAGCAGGCCTTCGATAGCCGATCGAAGAGGTCTGCCGGGACCGGATACTTCTTCTTCACCGTCACCTTCTTTAGTGCTCGATAGTCCACGCACATCCTCTTCTTCTGCCATTGGGAATGGAAGATCTCTCAACTTGTAAGTGGTTGAAATTAAGGACTTGGACAAGATATTCTTCACTTGGACAGGAGATGCAGCGCGCTTAGCGTCAGAAATATCCCTCTACATGGGTGTGCTATAAAACTAGGAGAAGAACTGAACTAAACGGATCAATTCCTTTGACCGGTCGTTTCGAGCTTCTAGTTATTCTGGATTGCTAACGTGGTTAGATGACGCCGATGGAATGGTTTCCCATGTCTGATTCTAAACCTTGACTTTCAGATGCCGAGCCAGCTCCTATTTCACGAGTACTTTCTGATGATGTAGACTACTTAAAGAGTGAGACTTCTAAAGCATCATTTGGAGTCCCACCTTCCTCAGCTAAGGTTTAGGTTTCCAGCCTCACTCCAACTCATATTTAACTATAGGCTTAAGCTATCCCGGTTTCTCTAGTAGCTTCAACCTTTCCAGAATAAGTAGAAGAGATGGCGGCATGTCGGACGTTGTATCGCCTACAGCAACATGGCATTCTTCCGGGGGGATGGCGGTATGCTGAATCAAAGTCCTGCTATGGGGCCACCTTCCTTCCCTTTTTTGCTAATAGATCCTTACCCGTAGTTATTGGAATTTACTTCTGAGACAGGAAAGATTGAATTGAGTTCCCCAGCCTCTTAAACCTGCCCTTATTGACTTAAAGCTGGGATCCTTCCAAAAAGAAAGAAAAGAAAATCCAAATGCCAGTCTCAGGTCAAAGAGATAAGAGCTATGCCACAGAAAGCCTTTCTCTACACGCATGGTCACACCAAGGGAACCACGGTCAACCGAACCACAGAGAAAGTAGAAGCCAGCTACTCCTGATCCAATGCGATCTCAAACAGGGACCGAAAGGCATACAGACATGAAGTGAAGAACTAGGGTTCCCCGAAATGAGAAAGAGTAGGCACTTGAGATACAATCGATCGGTAAGACAAAGCAAAGCAGAGTCTAAGAACACCACTCGTTTTCCAATGGAATCTGTGTAACCAACTTTATAATAAAGAATCGACCAGGAAAAAGAGGGCCCTTCGGCGCGTGCAGTTGGCCCCGGAGATTGATAGTCATGCACTTAAGAGACTAACAAGAAGGCGGTTCTTGAGAGGATCGAATGAAAGAAGTCCTTTTTTTTTAGTGCGCCGGAATGGGCGAAGGCAGCGTTTTCAAAGCGACCTCCCGTAATTCTCCACAGGAAAAATCTTATTCACAAGTGAAGCGTCTTGTGCCTAGTGTTCTTTGGATCGAGCGGGTGAAATAAAAAAAGAAGGACCTTCAACACAGAAATAGGGAACCACTCGATATCGGGACTCCAATCATGATCAAGGGCTTTCATTTCACAGAAGACCAGTACCTTGTACTCCATGAATCACTTGAGAAAGCTGCCCTTTTAGCAACAAAAACCTGCCATGGAATAACTAATAGAATATACGCCTAGATCTATGATTTTCATTTCTGTAGATTGACACCCCTGCTCCATGGTAAGCAAGGAGCACTACCTCGATCATAAAGCTTTGGAAGCCGCTTCTCTAAACAGACGAGGTTAGACCCATTTCATACTCCCCGTCTTCGAAGGATTCGTTTATGAATCTTTGCTCAATAGCCACTTTTTGAGGTTAAATGGAAGTCCTACCTTTCTTTATATGTGGAGTCCAGGAGGAAATTCCCTTAAATTGTAGTGAATGAGATTGCATTGGATCGGACAGCTTTTAGTTCTTACCCTCTTTTGACTGCTTGGTTATAGGTATAGGACTGTAGCGAGCTGAGTTTTTTTCTGAACATAGATTCATTGAACGAACTGCACGTGAGTGATTTCGCCGTCATGTGATACTTTGGTTCAAAGCTTCGGTTTTTTAAGGAGTGAAGGAATGTAATCACTATGCCCTGGTGCCTGGTTGCTTGATTTTTATTTATCTACTTATACATGGTGGATTGATTCGGGTACTACCCTTTATGGGACCAATTCCATGCAGGGTTTTCTTACAAGCAGACCCCCAGTGAGGGAGGTTAACAAAGCATCATCACGGGAAAGGGGATACGTTTACGCGTGGAGGCTGTGAGGACATTTTTGAACAATTTTACTAAATGACCAGTTCAGTTAAAGAAGTACTTTAGTTACAACCCATTTTTTTTCTTATTAGCCCCACTCTCGAGTAATTGGCCCCAGTCTGCTTTAGCCCTCTGACTTTACTTTTTGATATTCCGGGTTTGGAACATATTAGACAGGGGTTCTCGAGCTCGAGGATGCTGCTTCATCGCGCGGACTCGAGAACAATCGGCTAGAATTGAGAAATCATCCTAAACGAGCGCTAGTTCGGTCCACCCTTACCTGCCTCTTTCGGTTCCCTGGTTGCGAATCTAATCATAGAATGAAGGTCCGTTTGAAGAAGGGTTCGTGCTCTACCCTTCTGGAATTCCCTAAAACGTCGTTTCGGGCTCCCACTGGCTTTCACCCTTGAACCGCGACCTGCCCAAGTCCCCGAGGAGACTATTCGCGGCATTTTCTTTTCTGAGAACATAAAAAAAAGGTAGGAATTGATGGATTCCATAGTTTTATATTCTCGTTTCCGGCCGAGCTGGATTCTTTTTATTTAAACCTAGACGAAAGGCACCTCGCCTCGATGTTCGGTGTTCTCTGGACAAAAAGGATGTCGACCAGATAAGATATGGGCGTGCAGATGGGCCCGAGTCCAGATAGAAGTGGTTGTGAGGGTTAGTTGAGGAATCTAAGTGATTAGTCATCCTACCCTTATTCCTATCTGTATCGTTTCCCGATGCGGAGCCGAAATCGAAAAGGATTCACTTTCGATGTCAACTTACTTCGAATATAGGACAGTGGTAAGCCTTCTATTTTACAGAGGTTTGTGCACGTTCGAATATGGTGGTGGAGTTAGTTAGTTAAGGGTTCGTCGAGCGTATAAGCTATCGTTAGTCGTTGAATATCGAAGTTTCCGCTCATGTATGGGCTCCTTCAACTACCACCACGAATGCAACAATAGACCTTCAATGCGCGAGACATGGGCAAGCTCGCAGGCCCGGTGCCGGTGTAAGTCGGTCAGTCATTACATCGCTCGATCGATCGTTCCATTCGCGAGGAATAATCAGTGGATAGGCATTTCGGAGCAAAAAAAGATTCTTTCGCTTAAGGACCAAATGCGGCTTCGGTTCATTGAGCGACCGAGTCAGTAACCAGTCCGAACAGGCTATCTTCAAAAAAAATATATGTCTAGTCGTCCCAAAAAGCGGTAGCGAAGGGGCTGGTAAGACGAGCGAGAGCAGTAACTACTGTGAGTGATTCAAGGCGTGCCGGTTAGACCAAACGGTGAATTTAAGTCGCCACCACAAGTCGTCAAACTAATGGAGACCTGGTTCCATCAACCTAATCCAGAGATGGAACGTAGAGCAACCCAATCAAAGATAGCCGGTGAGACCTAGTCCTACTCTCCGGCTTGTTTGGGGAGAGAAGCACTAGCGGATCTCCCGGCAGAAACGGACAGGCATGAATGTGTCTCCCCCTCTGCTTCTGTGAGTTTGACCCGCCTTTACCTCTGCTTGCTTCTGACTCCCTATGAGCCGTTTTACGACCTTACTTTTTCGGAGGGTCGGCGGGACATGGGAGCCTCAGCTCATGCATCGGTTTACCGAAATCACCTCCGCTATCCCACTTCCTTCTATTCCAAAAAGGCGAGCAGTCCTTAAACAAAAAAAGGCCCTCAGAGGGCTCTTCTTTATATATTACATAAGCCCTAAAGTAGGTAGCCCCGAAAGCCGAACTCAGCAACTTGTTAGGAGTAGGGGTTTTGGCTTGCCCCTTTCTATGTTATTAGTAAAGGGCTTTTCTCGCTTGTTGCTTTAGAAAGATTGCAGGGGCGCTCACGCGACCTTCCTTCAGCTGGCTCCGCCCTATCTATTCATCTCTTTTTTTTCAAATGGATATTTAGGGATCTTTGCAATTAGCCTGTCAACACCATCTTTCTTCTTTATGGACCAAGTTGAAGCTAGTCAATTACATTTCCCCTCACTCCGAAGAAGGAAGATAGGGCAGGGCACCCGATTCAGTCGGACCGCTTGAAAGAAAGGAAGTTAAAAGAAGTCGGTCAATTGAGTGTATGAAAGCCAGACAGGCTAAGGTGGTGTCAACCAAGGTTGGATTGACGTAAGAAGGAGTTAGAGTAAGACCAAGCCTCACCGATAGATGTTAGTGACTCTATCTAGACTCTATTAAAGATGTCTTACTATTTCGATAGTGAATGAAAGAACTGTCTTAAATCTTGCTAGACAAGCAATGTAATGCCAATCGAAGCGACTAGAAAGAGAAAAAATGCCTAATCCCTTTCCAATCCTGAAAGAAGATAGACTCAATTACATCGAGCTAGTCAATTACATTTTTCCTCCCTTCTACGATTTCAGCTGTTGAGGAAGTACTAGAGGAACGCACATGCGAGCGAGAGCTACCTTCAACCATTCCACGGGCTTGGCGCGACCCTTTTACTTATAGTCGTTTGGACATTCATATCACTATGGTTGCCTTCTTCAGCCCAATCTGATTCGGGATAAACAGCGGCTGTGGTCTAGGACTAAGATTCTGTCCTTCAAAGTTTTCAGCAGGACGCGGGGCGAATAGCAAAATCAGACAATGAACCGAAAGGAAGAAGTAGCAAGCATAAAACAGCTATCCGGAATAGCAATAGAGCGCGCTTCGGTCCGATTGGAATTCTTAAGGAAGCTCATCGTACCTGCCAGTACGGTATGGATAAAGTCCACCTCACTTAAGATATTTGTCAGGAGATGGGAAATCATCCGGCGATTGCATGGATGCCGGTGTTTCGAAATCTTGGACTGACGTCTTTGCAGCTCTCTATGAGAGTTCGTGAAGCTGGTTTTCGTAGATATTCTGCAAAACCAGAGCACGTGAGTCCTCATTATAATAGACACAGGTATCGCCACATCCTTGTGGCGTTCTCTCCCGGTGGTATCCTACCACTCCCATTTCCGGTTTGGTTAGGGTGGAATATTAATCATTTGTTATCATATATATAGGTCTGATGCGTGTGTCTTCGTGTTCTCCGGATTGGGGTCATGTGGAGCGCTTTGCCACCGATCTCGATTTGAAGCTCGATGAGGACACCGGCTTGCTGACAAAAAAGCTTTTTCTCGGGTTAAAGCTTGTTTGGCTTATTGCGCGTGGTGGTACAGTACAGGGCGAGAGTTGACTTCTCAATCCCCGTTGAGAGTTTCCTTGATCCTCCAGCCATGTGTTTTAGGCCGGATCGGAAAGACCTATTATCAAACTTTCTTATATATGGTCGGATGTCCCGGTGCCATGACCTCGTCCGCCAGAAAGTATCTCCGATTCCTTTCGGAGAGAAAGCAAGCGGTCAGGTTGACTTTCGACGTCGTGTCATCTCTGGTCTAGATCTTATCAATGGTTAGATAAGATTGAAAGAAAACTCTGGAAGAGTGTGTGGTCTTGCTATGGCTCTGGCGCCGAAAGGACTCGTTTGAAATCGGGGTATTATTGGAGCCCTTTTTCGAAACAGAAATTTAGGGAAAAAATATTTCGACGGATGCTTGGAGTTACTTCGAGCAGGTCCTCGAAGCGAAGTTTCGTCAGTATGCCGGTTGGCACTCCGATCATTCGTTGACTTCTGACGACGAAGTAGACTCCGTTGCGAATGAGTTTAAATCAAACATTCAATCTTATTAAGGGTCTCTTAGCAGAGTCTTTGGAGGAGGAAATCAGTAGTTAGTTCAAAAAAAAGAAAGCGTAAAAGAAAACATTTTATATTAGTTTCTATTATCATAGAAAAAGGGGTTAAAAGCCCTCTTTTCCATAGATTTCATCCATGGTAAAGGTGAAGTATTTCACAATCAATTAGAATTTTTCTTTTTTTGTTACTATTACTATGACATTGGCTTCTTGTTCCGAATCATAGAATTAAATAGAAAGCTAGGCTCCGGCCCTTATAAAACCAAAAGAACAATCTAATGATGGACAGCTTGCATCAGTGCTCAGGCTTGTTCCCCGGAGTGTTATCCTCTCTTCCCAAGAAAGAGGGGAAATGGCTGTGATTCAATATGAAAAGTCCAGCACTCACTCTTCAGATAATATCTAAATCCCCCGCTTTTCCTTTTTATTTTGCAGGGTAAGCCTCTGGATTAGAAGCAAGGGAAAGATAGTGATCAAGCCAGCCAGTTTACTTAGATGTAGTTTCTTTCCTTTGGGGTCGGTCGGGGAGGCTTTGAAGACGGTAGACGTGTCGTTGACCAGCTCTCTCAGACGCCATAGCGTCCCAAAGGACCCTTAGGGTCGGGAGGGCTAGAAAGATTCTAAACCGGTCATACGTGTATTCCTTCGGAACCTTGAAATCGAACACAAAGACCTGAAAGCGTGGAAAGCCAAGGCCGGAAGAACTGAAGACGCCAGTTCAAACAATTTATTTAGGAGATTTCCAGTTTGATTCTATCTATAGGGAGTAGCGATGGGCAAGCGAGGCTAGCGGAGATATCGGATTCGAGGGTTCGCGGGCAAGGGAAATAGCCCTATCAACGTATTCTTACGCGGCTACTTCTTATCCGTAGACAAGTACAGGTATAGGGCAGCGCTAACAGATTCAAAATAGAAGTCTATTGGTGTATATATTCCTGGGATTGGAATAGTTTCTTATCCACTAAGGACTTTTCTCGGGTCTTAGGTACTTTTTCCCACAAAAAAGAAAGGAGAATCTTTCCTGCTCGAACTGCCTGAGTTACATAGCTTACTGCTAGGACTATGGCTGTCACATCTTTATCCAGTAAATGCGATAGATTCAACATCAGAAGGGAAGGTTTGCTTGTCAGCTATCGGTCCAATGATGCTCTTAGTAGTCCACTAAAAGGAGTCAACGACTCCAAGAACCTTAACTTCGGACTCGCTAACTCCAGTAGCTGAGGAACTGCTATCTTTCGTGTTCTTCTCGATCTCAAGTCCGGTAATCCTGCAAAGAGCTCAGCTCCATCTCCTGTCAATGCGGATTAAGCTTCTTTTGCTTTGGCTATCAGGAATTCCTCTAACTCGGGAAGGAACTCCAAAGCCAATACCGGGCAAGATAGCTCTGAAACTCCAAGAGCTCCAGTAGCTGAATCTTCTATATTTCTAGCTTTCGGTAACTTCTTTACTATTGGAGAACGATCTGTCATACCTTCTTTTGTTTACTCGCTTTCCAAATCCCAAGGAAAAATACCCCAACTAAAGAAGAGATCTTGGCGGAATTGCCACATATGAAATTGAGCACAATTTTGCAAAGAAATAGCCCACTTGTTTCTCGAGAAGAGGTGGGAAACATGCTCAATAGCATTTGATTGAATAGTTGACCCAGCTCCTTGTTGTTTGAAGAAACCCTCCGCTGGTATTTTTTCACGAAAAGCAAACATGAGATAACAAATCCAGTCTTTCACTAAGATTTCGAATAGCTGTCCCGAATTCAAGTTGATTATGTTTCGCCTCTTCCTCGGAGAAAGACGATCAAACAATTCCCAATCATGGTCCTTGCGGATCGGATCATCCATATAATATACAAAAAGAAACTCCAGATATTTGATATCTTTCTCTTTGAATGAGATCTCAATTCCAGTGACGGTTTCATTAGATATCTTACAACTAGAATCCCTTCCGAGCCAGTTTCTCCACCATCGCGAGCCCCAGTTAGATTCAGGCATGATACACTTTTTAGTTATTGGGAGAACCCAAGTACTCTCTTTTGGATCCGGGAAACAGCTCTCAGAGATCTTTTTTCCTTTTGGAAGATACAGGAGCGAAACAATCAACCTATTGATATTGGAAGAAAAAAAAGATTCTTTCAATGTATAATTTCTGGGTCCAATGAAATTTTTAGGTATAGATCAACAATTTTTGTTTGGGTACTTTTTCAACCAGGTCAACTGACGCCAGCATCACCACTCACTACGGAAACGAAATTTCCTTTTTCTGTGAAACAAAGAAAGCCAAGCCTTTTCCGCCTTCCATCCCGCGTTTCCCTGCTTGAGACTTTTTTTTATTAGCCCAGTCATGAACCGCCCTGGTTGGAGCCATGGTCTACCCAGCAGTGCTTCATATCCTCCTTGCTCTTTGTCTAAGATTGGACTAAAGGTACCAAACCAGGCATCCTTTTTAGTTGTTTTTTCTTTTTTCTAAGAAGCCCGTAGGTTGTACGCCAGCCATACGTAGCTTGAACTGTAATGGCCACAATGCTTTTCTATTTCCGATCCCCAAGACGCCTTTGATTGAATGTTCACACCTGATCCACCGTCTGCACTTCCTACATTCACTCCCGGAAATTGAAATAGGAAAACAGGAATTGTAACCTCCCGGTTTGCTGTAGTCAGCCTCACGGTGTGCCTGACTGGCGAGTCTGCCGTCTCCACGGCTTTCCCTTTTGCGGGCTGCTCCTCAAGCCTTCGAGTGCCGATCTTCGCTTGGGCCGTCTCGCGAAGATCTTCGATCCGAACCTTCGCATCTACTCTCTCTTAGAGGATGAACCACGCCTTCGCTATCGCAAGAATATAGCGATCGAAGAGAGCTATCGCTCAGCTGCTTCGCGTATTACGAAAGCCGTATTGCCCGAAGGGGGCATGCTGCAAGAGCGTAGGTGAGTGGTAAGCGTAGGAGGCGTGCCCGAAGGGCAGCGGCAGCAGTGTGGGTTCCAGGTGCCGTCGCTAGATTGAGATCTGCAGGGTGGCGGGGACTTCGACTGCCTTGTATCGGGTGAAGAGAAGGGGGTGGTAGGCTTAGTAGGGCTCGAACCTACAATATAACCGTTATGAGCGGTACGTTTCAACCAATTAAACTATAAGCCCCTACGGATCTCTACATGCAATTCGCTCACTTCGGGAAGAGCGGACGGAAAGAGGAGGCCTTTGCTCTATCT
>JACWIL010000016.1:129950-159950 GCA_018132145.1 Boehmeria nivea var. tenacissima | reverse complement strand
CTAATGGTAGCTCATAGAGGTCTTGAAAGCAGAAAGAGAGAGGGCTTTCAAGAGTGGTGAGTGAGCTCATATATGTCTTAGATTCACTTTTCTTCTATCTCAAGGCAGTGAGCTAGCAGTTGTCTATCTCAGGTCTCCGAATGTGGGATTTAGAGTGGATTAGGTTTTAGATTCTTTCAACGAAAAAGGATTTGCATTTCTTTATGCGGACTCGGGAGCAGCATCTTCATGTCTTTTAGTTGCGGCTCCTGCACCTATGAGTTTAGCTCCTTCTAACATTTTTTTATTATTCTCGCAATTTCTCCCCTACAATCTCAAGTGATCAATAGCTTTCTACTAACTAGAGGTTACCGGCGATCCGACTCCGCAGAGCACTTAAGGAAAGCACTATTGGGCGCTAGCCTTCGAATTGGACATTGATCTAATACGATATTAGTTAGATGTTCGTTAACGTAAAGGAGATTCTCTAGTTTCTCTTCCAACAACAGTCAATTCAACCTCGGAATTAGCATCAAGTCAAGGAAATGAGATAGCATCAAATGAAAATACAGGAAATGAATTAGTAGCTAAAGTCGCATCAAAGAGAGTAACTTCTCTAGGAGCAGTGAATTCTATAGCTGATTGTAAAGGAATTGATTACCACTCCACTATTTCCGATAGAGGAAATAGAGTACGGAGTGTCCTTAGATAATGAATTGACTTCTTCCACTCCGCTATTTCCGATAGGAAATAGAGTAAGGAGTGCCCTTATCTAATGAATTCCTTCTTACTTTCTTCTTTCCTAGTTCTGAGGATAGAGTAAGAAGTGAAATAAGACTTAATTAACCCTATGTTTTTTCTATAGAATAAAAAAGATCAAACACCATGTGTTAAGCAAATGACTTTTGAGAAAAAAAGAGACCTTTTTCGCATTCCTATATCATATGAGGTTATGGGAACCTAAGACAAGGAGTTAGAGTTCCTCGCATAAACAGTAGTTGGAACTACTATTGAATGAACTTCCGAAACTATAGAATGAGGATTTACAGGACTTTCAGCTAGAGCTAAACCAGGAGATTCCCTTGTTTTTCTTCACTTACAGCAAATAAAAGATGTTAATCAATCTAGAAGTGTAACTAGGGGGAAATCCTGGGAACGGGGTCTGAGGAACTGCAGACTATAAAACAAACTAGTGAGTGATTCCCCCAAGGGAAGCACGAACGATACTCACTCCTCATACTAAGTAGTTCAATAAATAGTTCCTTGTTAGAGTTCCTAACTCCTATAACCGTGATATAGAATCTCTATTTTCTGTGGTAATCTTTCCTTTCGTGATAAATACCTTCTCTTTCTTGTTGATTTCTGTACTTCCCCTTTCTGAAAGCAGTGAGTGATTCCTAGGTAGGGAACACGAACGTAAGGGAAGAAGCTGTGGAAAGCAAAACTATTACCGTTAGAGAGTGAAAATCCTTAGTAAACAAGTGAAGTGATTCCCCCAAGGGAAGCACGAACGATAGACTCCTTTATTAGCGTATACTATATTTCTTCTTTCCTTAAGTAACTCATCTGTGGTAAACTAACTCTTTTTCATCCCTCTTTACCAGCTACTATTCTACTATAAAGTCGAGAAGTATGACTCTAAAGAATTGAGTGAAAGCAGTGAAGTGATTCATAGGAATGAAGCACGAACGGGGGAGTTTAATACAGCTTTTTAGGGCTTTCAAGTGAGTTGTACTCCTCAATTTGTTCGACAAATAGAATAGAGGGGTGACCATTGCGCTCAAATAGGAACCAGAGGTGTTAGAAAAGAGCTCGAAGAGCGATTGAGGAAGTGGGAAATAAGGATTATAAGAAAAAGATCCTCCTTTCAAACATCTCTCAAGCTTCCTGAAATTCCTCTCTTTCTACAGATAATATCGAGTTCTCAAGCTCTCATTAGTGGTGACCTATAAAGCCTCTAATTCGTGAGTTTCTCAAGAGTCACTTTTCATCTTCTTTCCTAGTTCTGATAGAGGATAGAAATCATACTAAATTGATTCTTGAGCCTTTATTTATAGTAGCTAAGTCTTACTCTAAAGAGTTGAGTTACTTCTTCCTATTAAATTGTGTTTTTTGAAGTTCAACTCCTAAGAGCTCGAAGAGCGGTATAGTTATTCAGGTAAAAAGACACTTCTTTCTCACATCTGAGAAGCTCCCTGAAAGGGAATTCTTAGTCAATTGAATAAAGAGTTCTCAAGGGACCATTAGGGACACCCTATTTGAGTTAGAGAAGTGAGTAGCTAACTCCTTTCTTTCCTTGAGTTAGAGTTGCTAACTCCTCTCTTTTTCTCTTCTTTCCTAGAGGGAAATAGTCCTTAAATAGAGCTAATTCAGATTTTATTGTTGTGGAGTGGAAAATAAGATTCAGAATTCCCATTTTCTTGATTTTCCTGATTTCAAACTTCTTGAAAGAGGAGTGAAATCATAAGTAATTTGTTCTTTAGTGAGTTGATTGAGTTATACACTCCTAACTCCTATAACATCTTTCTTTGCCTGATACTTCCTTACTCTATAGTAGAAAAGTATGAATCTAAAGAATTGAGTTAAAGCAGTGAAGTTCTTCCCGACTAGGAGAAGAACGAACGATCTCTTTGTCTTCCTTTCAAGTGAGTTAAAGAGTTAGAGTTGCTAACTCCTTAATTGATTCTATCTTTCCCTTCTACTAGTTTGCTTTAAAGCCGCTCAGTAGTTCAATAAAGCTGTTATTAGAGTTCCCGTAGATAGAAGAAATCCGAGGTAAACTAACTCTTTAACTAACTTCTTTCCCTGCCACTATTTGACTATATAGCTGTGAGTGGTTCAATAAAGAGTTCCTTTTAAGAAGTGAAGTGCTTCCTCCCTAGGAATCACTCTCTACTTTCAGAAAGAAGAAGTCAGGGATTAATAATAAATAGAAGGTCTTTTTGTTACTTAAGGAAATCCTATATAAAGTATAAGCTAATAATAAAGAAAGGAGTGAGTATCGTTCGTGCTTCCCTTGTGGGAAATCACTTCACTGCTTTAACTCCATTCTTAAGAGGCATACTTATTGACTTAATAGTAGAATAGTACAGGGGAAGATGTTAGTTAAAGAGTTAGTTTACCACATATCATTTATTAAGGAAAGATAGGAGTTACCTATCGTTCCCTTGGGGGAATCACTTCTCTCCCTACTCACTGCTTAAGAGTATATAAGTAGAGGGTATTAATGGTAGTTAACTCTAACAAGGAACTCTTTAGAGTACTACTTAGCTACTATAACTCGAACAAGAACCGCTTTTGATAACTACTTAGCAACTCGAACTTCTCTAACTACAGCTACGATTTGCAAGCCGACATATTAATAGTTCCCTTCCCCCCGAGGGAATCACTCACGATAGATCCCTTGCCTTTAAATAGTATAAATAGAGTAGCTCACTCCTCTATTCAAAGAAATTGCTGTTTGAACTGGAAATTCATTAGTCGGGTGTCAATTCCTGTATTAGTTGCTGAAAAGAGAGGAAATCCTATAGTAGTTCCATCTTCTGTAAATAAGAGTCAAGTCAATGAATTAGTTTCTGTCATCAAAGAGAGTCACTTCTCTAGTTATAGTGGAAAAACAAGGGGATTCAAGCCAGCCCTTAGGCAGAGGGGTTCCATCTTCTGTTCATTATCTAGTTTCGGAAGTTCATTCAATAGCTTTAGAAGCTGCGTAAACGGAAGGAGATTCAATAGTAGCTGTAATAGTAGCTCTTTCTTGTCTCTAGTAGCTGAAAGTACAGGAAATTAAATTACTAGCTGAATTGCCTTTAAGGCTCGGTACGAAGCTCCTATTTCATTATAAGTTCTTTCATTAGTTGGGGGAAACCTTTCTTTCTGTTCTTTTTATATCATTCCTTTTCCCAGTATGAAACTTAAAGGACTTAAAGATCGCTAGAAGAAAAAGAAGAGAAATCGGCATTGACAGCTGGAGTTGAATATGAGACTATTTCAGTTACTTCCTCAGCTAAAGATGCTATCTCATTTTCTGCTTCTTAGCCCTTGAAAACCATAGAATTGCCTTCCTAAGGAAAGGAGTTTCCTCTCTAACTCCCGGTTCACTTTCCAGGCTCTAGGGCTGCAGCCGGGCATCTATAGTTCCAAGATCGGGATATTCTCAGGAAATGAGAGTAGAGGGTTCGAGGTAAAGACCATCAACGGCATCTAGCAGAAGAAAAGGCAGGCAGAAAGAGAAGGGATGCACCGGGAAATGAGATAGCTTCTGCTTTTCCAATCCACAGCTTATGCTTATAAAGCCTTTCCCTCTTCAACAACTGGAAATGAAATAGCTGCAACAGTCTCATTTGCGGCAATAGCAGAAGGTGGGTATGGTATTCCAGTAATTCATTTATTACTGTTGTATCTCCGGAATGCTTTCAGCAAGTAAAGGCTAATTCATTGTAAGGAGTTTCACCTTCGGTGCCTCACCTATGTAAATCCTTCTATCCTGCTGACCAACAAAGAGCCAAGGAGGATCAATGTAAGGCGGCCCGGGAACTTTCATCAGATTCTTTAGTTTCACAGTAGCCGGGGCTCTAGGAGCAGTTGAGGAAGGTTCAGGAGTACCGGTATATTAAACAAACCTCGTGTACGGAAGAAGAGTCAATTCAATCCTTTCCATCTGAAACGTAAGGCAATTAAGCCATCTATAGTTGAATTTGATACTACAGCTTAAGTATCGGAAGACTTTACTACAGTAAATTATCCCTCTTCAGTTGCTGATTTAGCATCAAGTAAAGGAAATGAAGTTAGTGCTCTTTCTCTAGTTCCATCTGAAGGAAGAGTACCAGGATAGGAGTCAGGAAATGAAAGAACAGGCTATTTAGCTGTAGAGGATTAACCTTATAATGAACTAGTTCTCATTTACTTTCAAGGGAGTGAGTGATCCCCTAGTCGGGGAGCAGGAACAAATATAGAATAGATCATTCCCCTCCCGGAGGGCCTGGAAGAAGGAGCCCTTAGCATTAACACAGAGCTAACTCTATAAACAAAGCAAGTCCCCGTTCGTGCTCCTACTTCTTACTTCGAGGTAGTTCCCAGCTGGCAGTTCTAGTCAAAGGGCGGGGTAAGCTTGACCGGCTCAGTAATTGGTGGCCCTTCCTTACCCCTGTTCTGCCCGGTTTTTAAGGGAAAGGCTTAGCCTGTGGCTTTTCCGGAGGTCATTTATTCTGGTGATTCCAAGCCAAGGAATCGAATCCATTGACAAAAATCCCCTCTATCGCTCCGACAGATAGAAGTTCTGGCTCGGGAATAAATATCTGTTGGAGTTCGAGTGGAAGGCACTTGCCCGGTTCAAGTACGCTAAATGCGGTATCAATAATGCATGGCCAACCAACTTCGTAGCTCGATCTTAGACTTTTTTTATAGGTAACAGATTTCTACTTACACAAGTTGGAAGATTCCATTCACGAAGGAAGTATTTGAAAAAGAGAATGCGAGACAGAATTGGTTAGTTGTCCAGTTTGGTAGCCGAATCTCCCGTCTGTTTTTAAGCCGTAATTCTTGCCATACAAGAGTTGCACTAAACAAATGGAAAGGCTCTAGGCAGCCCGAATGCAAATGTTCATATATCATATAAAAGGAAGGGTCCGCAAGAGAGAGCGGTGGACAAAGTGGTTTGGGCTCCCCTACTTCCCCGATTGGAGAAAAAGCAGTGCAGTGCGGTTGTGTTTGATCGAGCAACGGCACGAGCAAGCAAAGCCTACTTCTACTTTGTTGGAGAGAAATCCTGCCCCTAATGCTATTTGATCAGCGGATCATAAATGAGCCTAGCTTCGCTAAACTCGCACCGACCGTTAGTAGCTCTTCACGAAAGATTGTTGGCATGCCTCCCATAACATAAGAAGGCTGATAAGGAAACCTATGAGACCGCCTTGTTCTAATCTTTTTCCTAAAGAGCAATCGATTACTATACTAGTGCATGCAAACTGAAATCTTAGAGCACCTTGATCCTATTGAAAAGAAAGGGCTCGGGCGAGAAGGCCGGCGGGGTCAGAAGAGTTCAGAGAAGGTTGGATCCGGGAAGGCTTAAGCCAATACCGAGGGTTTTGAAACCGATCGATATGCAGACGCTGCAAAAGCCCATCTAATCGATTCCTCAATCAAGGTAAGGTGATTTCAGAAGCTATCGAAACTATTCCGAAGTTGATGATTTCGTTCTAGCTAGGGCTATAGCAGGGAAAGAGAGAAGTTCACGCTCTCCAACTAAGAAGCACTCACGAAGAGATAACGTAAGGAAGAAAGAAAGAAGAGAGCTAGCATAAGCAGAGCTACCAGCTATACTACCAGAAGAGCAGCTACTATCAGTCCTAAAGAAAGACATATAATATGTCCTTCACTCTTAAGGAAAGGATAGACCTTAGCGCCTCCTCTTGATTACAGTAATGCAGGAAGTCTGGCTAAAGGAAGATAGCATATCATAAAGAGATGAAAAAAAGGCAAATGTCTTGAGAAGAAAATGGTCCTATTTGACCGCTATACATTGCTAACATCAGGAAATTGAATAATAGGGACTCTCGAGTAACTGGCCGAGCCGCTAAAGTAGTGATAAACCCCGTCAGCAAAATGGGTCCTATAGAAATTCCATCTATTCCCAATCGATCCTTTTATAAAAATGCCTCTGTCAGTTGGCTCGTCCAATTGGAAATGATACCCGAATGCATAGGTTGTTAGAAGGAGTTCTATTATACATATACAAATAGTATACCACCTAATTACCTTATTTCCTCTATGAGGATAAAAGAAAATGTAGTCGTATTCAAGTCGGGTTTTTTGGAACGTATCAATAAGCTAGACCCACGAGTTGTTTCATGCCACAAATAAACTCTTTTACTCAAGAAATCCGTTGGACAGGCGGATTCACATCTTTTACAACCCACACAGTCCTCTGTTCTTGGAGCAATTTGCTTAGCTTTACACCCGTCCCAAGGTATCATTTCTAATACATCTGTGGGGCAAGCTCGGACACATTGAGTACACCCTATACACGTATCATAAATCTTTACGGAATGTGACATTGGATCTATCTAGAATTATTTATAATAATAAATTTTCGATCTGAATCAATGATTTAGATTTACCAGAATTTTTCTAATCAATCTACTTACGGATCGACTCATGGGAGAGAAGGTTTAGAGCCAGTTGCCAATAGCATATCTAGCAACAGCTTCAGTAACACTAGCTACATCAGTAGATCATTGATTAGCATACCTCCTCTGAATAGTCTACGTGGCCCCTAGTTTATATTACTATTAATTAGAAAAAATCCAGTAATGCAGACAGCCTTTACTCTCTTAAAGAGCAGGAGGTTTAGCGTCAACTCATTCAATGAATGTTGTTTCATTCACCACACGGATGAATCCTACTCTGTATTTTCCAGAAATTGAATGGGAACATTTGTCTAAAGATAAATAGACGTATAGCAGCTCTCTCTCATAACAGAATGAAAGCAAGCAAGAACGAAATGAGCGTTTACCCTATCGACCGAACGACCGAAGCTACTATCCGCAAATCATTAACTCCTTTTCTCAAGAACTACAGGAAAGGTAATCTACTGAGCTACCCTCCCGTTATGCGCCAATGCTTGAACAGGACCGTAATAAACACAAATAGAACACAGGCCGAAGAGTCCTCTCAGTCCACGAGGGCGATCAGCTTAGCAAGATCCAGGAACTTACGGTCTAAACTGACAGTGGAATCGGGTCGTTCAGAACTGCCCGGTCGAAGCTTTAGATCGCAGAGGTCCTTGTGATCAATCCATTTGAATTCGATTCGTTCGCCCACTCAGAATGGTTACTGGACAAGACGTCCGGTAAGTCCCTTCCGCGCGCATCGTCGATCAGGGCTATTATCACTATTGTGAATATCTTGCACTCACAGAAGACCAATTCAAAAGTGCTAATGCAGTCGGTCACATCTTCTTTGTCAGAGACAGCAGCTGAGAAAACAACAAAGATGTGAGAGCTTGATTAAGGGGTC
This sequence comes from Boehmeria nivea var. tenacissima, assembly GCA_018132145.1. NCBI lineage: Eukaryota > Viridiplantae > Streptophyta > Magnoliopsida > Rosales > Urticaceae > Boehmeria > Boehmeria nivea. Next base: position 151,958 of record JACWIL010000016.1, on the reverse strand, counting down.
TCGTCACAATGATGAGATTGATTTTCAAGCAAGAGTCATTCCTTTTTCGATAAAACATAAAGTAGGCCAAAACGTCTTTCGTAATAGAGAGTGATACTAAGAGTTTCGATAAAATGCCCATCACGCCTCTGCTCTGACTCTATTCCATTCCGGATGGACAAGTTGCCAAATGCTTATAAAAGAGAGACCTCAGGTGGTGTACCACAAGCAAGAAGTCGGACTCCATTATCACGACAGTAACTTATAAGGGTCCTCCTGTCAACGTTGAATTGGCCAATGCAACGTATATGACTTTAAGCTCTCACCATCAATCCTGGCATAGAATATAAGTTTAATAATGAAAACTCAAATCATATGAATAAAATTGGGATTCCTATCATGCTCTCAAGAACAAAGCAAAGACGTCGCTTTCTCACTATAACTCTTCAAAGCAACCAACGGGTGATTATCCGATCGGGGAAGAAGTTTCGAATAGGGGCCGAAAGGCGTGAGTGCAGTAGACCTTTGAAAGACTATATGGAACTCAAATCTTTCATCCTCGAAATAGGCTGTGTCGAGACTGCAATTATTGCTTTCGGGTTCTTTCCCCATAGCCTTCTTTATTCTTTATCGCCTGGTCTTTCTTTCGTATGGGACGTGGGATCTTTCTTCATTCCTAAATCCATTTACCTTGCTAGCCTAAGGCTTAAGACCCCTCTAACCAAAAAAAAGGAAACCAAGGAAAGCAGTCAAGCCGAAACCAGTGCCATCCTCAAATAACCCAATGGCGTACGAATATCTGCTTCGAAAGGACCAATAGAGTCTTTATTTACGCTATTCTTCGCATCTCGACAGCTAGCCTTTTTTTTTACTTACACATAGAGTCAATCTTTAGGGATTTTTATACCCATACACATTACAATGAGCATTCTCAGCCCTCCCAGCTGTCACAGCAGCAAAGGGGGTGGGAATGCCACTTTCGGTATCTTTAGCAGAAGAAGGAAGTAGGACAAATACACCCGAAGAGAGGTTAAGACAACTATGGGAAGACCTATGATATATATAGCTTGGCAATGAAAGACACATTCATATTACCCTTTTCCCAAGGACAGGGATAGGCAATTTGAGTTGTTGGGAAAGAATATAGACATTTCATGCACACTTCCCCGGGATAAACAACAACAGGGGCATCATAATGCTTCACCGCTATGGTCCCTTACCTTGATTATTCCCTTACTTTCTTTGAAGAGTCAGAAGGCCCTGCACAACAAGCATAGACAGTCCACTTCCACAGGATATAACCAAACACAGTGCCATCCTTATGCAACCCGGCACACCCTTCACACAACCCTCCACAGGACACTAAAGACTCTAGTAAAAGGGATACCAACCATAGAGTAAGATGAGGTAGACCCTTCATGTACACTTATAGGGGTAACCAACAAAAGTGCATAGAGTAGCTAAGGGAGAAAGACCCATAGACAGCCACATGCCCTGTGCTCTCCCCGGGGTAACTTAGAGCTCCCCCATAACGCTCTAGGCGGCTGACTCTATATAAGGCAAACCTACTATGAGTTCTATAGAGGGGATCACTCTTAGTAATCTCATCCTTTCAAGGTCACATGTGGTACCCTCCAGGTGAGGGCGCTCCAGTGGGCATTTCTCTCATCTAAAGCCACAGGTGTGAAATGTCTATAAGGTTCTGGTATACAGATAGTTGGTGCACTTATAGGGGTAAACCAACAATCTAGAGTTGGTAAGGGAGAAAGCATGACATACAACATTCACATTCACTTATAAGAAGGGTAAACCAATTAAGAGCATAGGAATGCTGGATCAATAGTACATCAGATGTTATAGAATCTATTGCAGAAATGATATAGACCCTTCACGTACACTTAGAGGGATAAAGCAAGAAAGTGAGTTGGTAAGGGTGAAAGACCCTTCTCCCATAACATTACAACCACCCTTAGAAGGGATAACCAAAGAGTGGGACTAGCAATGCAATGGTTATGCCATATTCATTCCCCACACCCTTATCTAACTACAAAGCAAGATAAGGGAATAGAAAAGGATGAGCATACACATCTCATATTACAAAGATCCGGGACAACGGGAAGGAATCATTTAAGTAGACCTTAGAAAACAACAAAGATAGATAAGGCAATAGAAATGCAAGAGAACTGTTACCTGGCATTCAATAAGCCTTATCAAAGCCAAGGGATAAAGAGGCAATATCAATGCATAAGGGAATAAGAGTCTTTATCTTAGGGTTATGCATAATCAACCACATCTCCCTTACTTGCTATTAGTACTTATATAGTATACTTTTCACTGCTACTGCGACTAGATCAACTATTACCGCTTCTGATACTAAAGAATTACCTTCCGTTAAAGATTCCGATTCCGATACTGATGATGGAATGCTTTATAAGCCCTACCTTACTTCCATTCTTCTTCTGTTACGGCCTATGCCATTACTGCTTTCCATAGAACTCAGTAACTCAGGACTCAAGAAAAGAACTCCTAAGGAACTCCATTATACTCTTACGGACAATCCACTTGCCAAGAGTGACGGATTCAGTCTAGGCTGAGCTCAGTCTTCCTGCAAGAAAAGTAGTGGTCGTGCAAGAGACAGGCTATTGTGTTTTCCTTGGCTCATCATTGATCTCTTGGAAAAGCAAGAAAGAAGAAACTGTATCCAAGTCCAGCACAGAAGAAGCCGAGTACCGTGCCATGTCTTCTGTTGAGTCATTTTTTGCTTTGCTTATCGCTTTAGAAGAGTAGTCGCACAGTGAAGTCGAGCGTTAGAAACGTCTTGCCCAAGTGAAAGAAGGACAGGGAACCCAACCCAAGTTTCAGAGGGGAAGGGCTGTTCTGACGAGTCCTCGGTAAGAACTTATGGAGATGGAGCCCACGGTTTAAGAATTCCTAAAGAAAGATCCCTTGCGCCATCCCACTGCCAAAGAGAAGACAGCCTAGCGCTACTGCTACTAGACAAGAAGAGCTAACAGCTAATACATTCTTATCTCTCCTAGTGATCTACGACAATCCCCAGAGCAGGAATGAAAACCTTTCTTGGGGGATCGGATCAACCAAAGCCCATTCGCCTAGCAAGAGGAAGGAAAAAGGTTTGTTCTCTAATGTGATATATAAGTAAGTTATTCCAGCTTGCTTGAAAACCTCGTTATTACAGAGCGGTGGCTCTTGAACATTTTACAGAGATAGGAAACTGCCATGCAGTTTAAGTGGTCCTATGCAACTCTCCCTATGCTTAATCTCTTCAATAATTGCAGACACCCTATCTTTAGGTTTCAGTTTCATTTTATCTTTTCCATCTCCATTTTCTCCCATTTCAACTATTTATTGTGATAAAAACTTGAATAACTCCCACACTTGAACAGGAAAACATCTTCACTTAAAATCGGGAGCCGGGAGGGCGGCGAAGCCAGTCTTGTGGAGCACCTTCCTTCAGTTAAGGTGTGAGCTAGGTATGTGTCTGGCGCTGGAAAGCCTTAGAGAGCAGCTTTGTCTTAAGCATAGAGCTGGGAAGGGCCATCTTAGGAAGCGGATCTCTTTGCTGAGGAAGGCCATATCCTAAGAAGCACTGAATTAGACCCCTCGGCCCTAAAGGCTGAAGGGGCCCTTGCTTCAAAAAGATCATGTTGCACGCTTTGGAGCGAAGAATTTTGTAGATAACGAGCATGATAAAAAAAAAAAGAAGTTCGCAGATGCATTGGCAACACTTGCCTCCATGAGAAAGATTCGTGAGGGAGTGAAAGTCCGCCCAATCACCATAGAACAAAGAAGCAGCCCGGTATATTGCAACCTAATAGAAATAGTTGAGTTTACTCCCGGCATGTTCAATAGTGATATTTAGGCCATTGAAAGAGCACCCGATGGTAAACCATGGTTTACTGACATCAGGGAATATATTGAACACCAAATGTATCCCGAACATGAACGGAAAATGATAAGAAGACAATCAGGAGGTTGGCAATGTAATTCGTTGTGTGTGGGGGCGATCTCTATAAAAGCTCCTACGATGGGATTCTACTTTTATGTGTGAAAGAGGAAAAATCGGTTCACGTCTTTCAATGCCTTAAGTTCTTCCCCGCTTCTCTGGCGCGGTAGGAGCTTTATTTGCTGTCTTTTTGCTATCGCGCAGTCTTCCTTCATGCCTCATTTTGGCATAGCTGTCCGCAAACTGAACAGGACTGTATCCGCGCGCCTACCCCTACCTTCTATCAACAGAAATTTACAAAAAACAAACCAAAGGCGTCAGAAAAAAGTAGGAACCGTCCCTGCACATCCGAAGCGAGTGATCTTGCTAAACCCTTAGTTGCGCCCCCTTGGCTAAAAGTTTGCTACTGCATGCGGCCTACTTCTGCTTTTTCTACTAAAAAAGTGTTTGAGTGCATGATATAGTGCGGGGGTGGAAATAGTGCTTCGTTTTAGTGCTGCTTTAGTGAAGGCAATTGAGCCTGTTAGCGGCCGCTACAATTGTAGCGATAGTCGGGCAGCAAGCGCTGGTCCTAGCCCGGCAGCAGTCCTTTTCTCATCCTTTCACATCGAGCGACAAACTGATGGAAGCCCGATTTTTTAGTAGAAAATCAACGCATTGAAGGCCTGGGCTTATTTACCTGTAGTTGAAGATGCTAGAGCTATTGAATAAAGAGTGGATTCAGATGATAAGCTTTCTGCGTCTTTGCCTGCAACTCGAGCTAGAGCACTAACTTCATTTACATGGGAATTCGATCCTCTAAGACTGCGAGAAAGGCAACATTTTCTGTTCTTGAAGTGACATATTCAACTATTGAATTAGTTTCCTCAACTATATCAGTTCCGGCTACTATAACTAATGCATTTCCTGTTGTTTAAACTCTTTCTTTCCCAGCAGAAGAGGAATATGAAGCAGGAGCTCTAGCCGAAAGAACTCAAATTCCCTCTCTTCTCTTAATGAAGAAAGCTTTCCAGATGATGTAAATGAACCCTCTGAAACTCCGGGTTTAACAGCTGAAGGAATAGCCGGAGTTAAAGAAATAGTAGCATCTGCTCGTCTAAGACCGGGATATTCAATCATTCTAGTTGCGAAAGTAGTTGAAGATGGAAAGGATTGACTTGATGCTAGATCCTTTGTAAAGGCATCATTTCTTGGTCTTGGAATGGCATCACCCTCTTTTTCTGATGGCATGCTTTCCCCTTTGACTTGCAACTTGACTTCCGGGACTCCTACTGCTGTTGTCAAGGCATAATGACCTGAATCCGATCGATTGGATGAGTCTTTCTGGTAGGTATCCTGAATTCCGATTCCAATTAGCCTAGAAAAGATGGAGTGTAATTCACAGTACTTTTTTCTGATGGAATGGTTGAAGCTTCTAAAGCTACTTCTTCTCCTATTGAAGGTGATTTTACTTCCGTTTATGATGTATCGGATAGTTATGATGTTGTTTCAGCTTCCGATACTGCTGTTGATGCTAGAACAGCTACTATTGACTTTACAGTACTATCAATAATAAGTTCTTTCGTATTCCTTCTGATGTATCGGAATGCCTCCCATTAGGAGAAGTTGGATCAGAAACTTAATGTATTGAAGAAGCAGGTTAACAACCCGCACTTTCTTTCCCTGGAGATGGGATTACCGGCTTAATTTCCTTCCCACTCCGAGGCAGATTGATCTGGATCCCTGGGAACAGGTCTTAGAGAAGTAGATGGCTCGGCTCCACTGGGGGATGATAAACTATATGCGGAGCTAGAGGCTTGTACTTGGCTCACCGTCAGAGGGATGGAAAGTAGATTGCTTGGTTGAGTTCTCCCACATAGCGTCAAGGAATCGAAGCAATCCTGAGATCGTATGGCATAGCGCAAAGTCGACATCTTCGTGATTCTAGGTCAGAAAATGCCCCTTTAGCCCACTCTCTTTTTACATAGCCAACTAGTTGGTGTACTCTCCCTCGACGCTGACCCGATAGAAGTCAAGCCCTTTGTCTCAAAAAGAATGGTATCGATCTTCTTCTTTCTTAGCATTATTGTAAACAATTTGATCCTAGTCGTCTTGCGTGGAAGGAGCCAGATGACAGAGACTCTTCTTTTCTCACCCTCAATATATAAGTCTAGTCAACAATCATTCCTTTAGTTCCATTCGTTCGCTTTAAAGCACGAGCTGCGAGAATCTATCCCCTTTCTTACCGGAAGTGACATAAAAATCTCCATTAAAGGAATATTGGACAATGGGGATATTTAGCTAAAGGTGCGGATCAGTTTAAGTAGAAACTTTTTTTCGATATCTGGTTTAAAATCCGTCAGTCTCTGTCTTTTCTCCCTCATCCCCTACTTTAATTGGACTTGAAGCTAGTATTGAATAAGCTGTACTTTCATTTACAGCTACTAGGCTAATAACTAGTTCCTGCTACTCTAGTTGTAAATGAAACTGTTGAGGTATCTTAGCTTAGAGCTGGAAATTCTCTCTTTAAAGTCTCATTTGTGACTTTGTTTTGTTTGAGAAAGATATGTTTGAGTGGGCTAAATCAATAGGTGCCGGAGGCCGCTCTGTCATTGTCTGATTTCTGGTTGTCTGATCACAGTAGAAATTATGTATCTACTTATAGTTTTTTTGCCCCTTCTCGGTAGTTCCGTAGCAGGTTTTTTAGGAAAGTGGTTCAGGTAGCTCAGCTGGTTAGAGCAAAGGACTGAAAATCCTTGTGTCAGTGGTTCGAATTGGATGTTGAGGTACTGTACTATGGGAAGTCTGAAATTTGTGATTTGCCCGTTCCTAGTCGTCATGGGAAAGAAAGGCAGAAATAAGAAAGATATCCCGCAGATAATCTCTTTCTTACCTTTTTAAAAAAGAGAAAATGAATCGAGTTCCATTTTTTCGTCTGGCCATTCTCGTTAGCTTATCTCTTCTTTCTTCTTTTTTCTGTATTTGTGTTTTTGGGTGGGATCCTTTCTTTATTATTCAGAAGGCAATATGCGCCGTGGGAAAAAGGATAGTGTCTTCTTTTTTTAGTGGGTCGGCCTCATTAGTGCTAGGCATAGTCTTGGGAGTGCTCTTCCATTCCGACACCCTGGGAATGGGAATGATGCCTCAAGGGGAAGCTGGCGCTGGTCTACAGGAAGAGGGCCAGTCGTCCTCGGGCTCGAATCAGCCTGCAAATCCGGATCCTGTGCTAAGAGAGAGGATTCCCAATCCGCTACTATTGGACAGAAACGAAGAAGCTTTAGGAGTAATTCAAAGTGAATTCCGACGCGTCTGTTTAGATCCGTTGGTACGGCAGCATTTTGTTAATCTAAATTTTGATGAACTGGATTACAAGAAGTTGGTGAAACCCATGGTAGGGGGCTATCCATTCAATATTCAGCATCAAGAATGCTTGGATTTGCTGACCGAAAGATTTGTGAGTGGAAAGCGAACCGACATTAGCTACATTCGGGGGGAAATTATTAATTTCTTAAATCGCGTCTACCCCGAGAATTATATTCCGTAGCAATTTTGGCTCTTATATATCTGTAGTTGGGATTTGTTCTTTCTTCGCCCCTATCTATCGTCGTAGAAGCTGTTCCTAGGAAAGATTATGGTTCTTGGGTATCCAATCAATTAATTCCCGCTTAAGCAGAAAGAAGAGAACTACGTTTGACTTGACGCTCTAAAGTCTGTATCTTGCCTCTAGTCTTTTACTTAATCGTATTCGACTTCTTTCGCAGATCTGTTATTTCTTATTCATTTCTTTCCATTAGCTCTTCAAGCTTCCTATCTTTCTATTCCTTCTTGAGCTTCAGTTGGTGTAATAGTCCCACCCCAGGAGGGTAGAATTCCTCTCAAACCTTTCACTTTTTCTTTTTGTCTGTTAGCTGCGCTTTCTATCCTTACCTTATTAGCCGTAAGGGGAGCCCTCTTATATTTATATGGAACAAACCCAATATCCTGCGTACCATTCTCTTCTTCTTACTTCGGTTTTTTCTGTTTTTATGCACCGATATTTGCTCTCGCAACATTCGCTGCCAACGACCGTGAGGGTTACGGTTAAGGCTATGATGGCTGCGATCCATGTTCATAGCATAGCACTGGCTGAATTATAACTGAACTGTCCTTCTTTTGAAGGCGTGCCCTTGTGCTTGGCGACGTGTCTTAGAATGCACGTTTTCTGTCTTATACACTATTTTTGCTTTGATAGTGTACAGGGCAGTTCTAACGGTTCTATACACTTACACGTTTGGATGTTTCCCTAATGGGTACATCACTAATTGGTATGTTTCATGGTTAAGTTGAGCTCTTGGTTTTCCTTGGTGCTCCTTAATAGTATCTCTAATTCTGAGTTCTTCGGAATTAGGGATCCATTGATTCGGGTGTGATTTTAGTGCGAGGAACCGCTCATGTCATAGCGCATGGCACTACTCCGTGGGATCCACTTGCTTTCACTGGAACCTTCCTCGTCTATGTTGGAAGGCATGTTTATACCATGTTTATAACTACCCTTCAAACACTCTGGTCCAGTTCTATTAATTTAGGCTGGTTCCATTGTCTTTGTCGGGAAAGCTTAGTTATGAATCTATTGTCCTCTTTATTGAGGTTAATGGTAGTGATTCATCTGTAAACTCCTTAGTACCTTTTCGGTGTTAAGTTGATTATAGAAGATGTGTACCCATGACCACCCTTATAACTTTAATGGGATGGTGGGTGTTTTACATCAATCCTTGTCTGTGTCTCTCAGGTGTCACAAAAGAATGACACTACATTCCAATGCTAATATATTAGATGTTCATAAGATTAGGAGATTTCGTAGCATGGGTCTGCATTTCATCCATTTCGGCATGTTGCAAGTAGGCATTAGACCTCTCACTAGGAAAGGTCTTAATACATCTGCATTGGTTTGTGCATTAGACACTCGTCATCACAGTTTCAAGGATGCTCTTCTAGGGGCCGTGCAAGCACCCTTGCATGATGGTCCGATTTACTTCATTCAATGTCTATCCCAACTTCACTTGTTCCTTATCCGACCCCCATTTAAACCGTTCATTAAGATTGAATGACAAAACCCATGGTGAGTCAACCGATAGATCAAAGAGTCACAAACCTTGCTGCCACCTAATCGATGAATCTTGTCCTGTGGCTTTAGCCCGCTTCTTGTTACCTTGTTACTAAACAAATTGCGTGCGTATAGAATGGGATCAAAACCAGTGGGTCGGTTCTCTCCCGAGTCTCATTAGTGGGTTGTAACCACAGACTTTTTTGAAAAAAAAAGAAAGGATAGGTCCCCTCATATAATATAATTTGATCACTCCTCTCATGCCGTGGATGGACTCTTATTCGATGTCAATCGCTCAGTTTCTTTGTTTAATGAAGGCCCATTCCCCCTGAGTGAGACCATTCCTTTGTCTTAACTCGGGCTGAAAAGGTAGATTAGCCCCTGATTTCACTCTTTTCGATTTCAAGCTACTCTACTTGCGCCTATCTATTGTTTATTGGTCCAATGGCCTCACCGCTGGCTGTCCCTCTATTAAAATGTTGGGCAAGTGGCGGGGAATTACCCGTATTCAGTACGAGCAGAGTGGAAACTGCTCATACCTTTCGGACTTTGGCATTCGCCTGTCACCCGTAATCCGAAAAGACTGACCTCAATAATGTTCGCAATCAGACATTAGATACGGATCGAAATAATACCCGATATAAGATTCATCTACGCTGGCAAAAGCACTTTCAGAGCAATTGTCCCATCGAAGCTTCCCGCGTGAAGGTTTTTTGTTTAAGACAGCTTTTCGTGCCCTTACTTTTTAGTCTATCAGCTGCAACAAGGGCTGCGGGAACGAGTGCTTGCCCCGACCGATACCACCATTCATTACCGTGAACCGGCCTTGGACTTCACTTCAAAGTCAGATGAGTCCTCTGATGAACTTGGGTCCATACTCTAGTGAAAAAAGGAAATTAGGCTTCTCTTTCCGCTTCTTAACTTCTATCCTTTTTCGTGCTTAGCCCTTCTTTCTTTGGCATCCTTCCCTATGAATCTCTCAATCTCGGGAATTCCTGCCGATTGGTTAGTCCCTCGCGTTTTCTTCTTTCCTTTCTTTTTCACTCTTGTTAGGTTAGGAAGGAGCAAGCCTTTTAGACTATGGAAGGGCGACCCGAGGAGATCCGATTGCTTGTGCTTATGTACCTCTTCCTATTGCTTGCTTTACTATTCTCATTCTGATTTCGATTTCTATTGGCAGGCTGGCTATTAAGCTGGAAAAGCCTCTGAAGAAAGTAATCAACATCAACAAAAAGTGTTAAGAAAGAACTCAAATCCCAAGAGGCATACTCTTAAGGAACTAGAAGCACTGCTCTCTCGTCCCTTCTATGGTCCGTTTAGTCACTTGAAATCGAAAGTCACATCACGGGAAGCAAGTAAGCGTACAAGGCTTTCCGGATCCCATCGAAGAAAAAGCGCCAATCGCTGGAAATGGTATGGCCTATTTCAACACCTATCCTTCCGTTTGAAACTCTCAGAAGACTTCTCCGGTCTATAGTCATTACTAGTCCTTATGGACTTCTGGCTAACTCAAACAATAAACATTACCTTCCCCTGCTCGTTAGAAAGCCCTAACAAAATAAAGGAAGGCACAACAAAACGAATTCTTGTCTTCCCTTCAAAGAGGGCCACCTTGAAAGCGGAACTCGAATGTCCTAATCCTCATAAGCCAGCCCTCAGGACTAAGAATCGCACTCAGAATGTAAAGCAGGTTTTCAATGAATTAGTAGCTGTATCGGATGGCTATAGTAGCTGTATTGGATGATGAAAGGGAAGGTTCAAAGTGACAGGAAATGCTCTAGCATCAAAGTAAACTAACTATAAGTAGTCAACAACTGGAACTTCCATAGCCTTCGAAGCTTAAACTACAGCTTATGAAAGACTAGCTCTTTATTCCATCTTTCCAGTAGAGGACTCGGGAAAGTAGCAGTTTAGCTTGTAGCATCAAATGAAAGGGAAGGAGGAGCAGTAGCATCAAGTAATGTTCCAGGAGAGGCGGCGGGGAAGTTAATTCATTAGTTCCAGTATCAGAAGCATCAACCATTCCCTCTGAAAGGGATGTTCTAGTTGCAGTTCTTAGCCCAGTATCTATAAATGAATCCGTGGGTTCTATTGTTCCAGGTGAGGGTGTAGCAGATGCTGATAGGGAAGTCTATTCAATACCGTAATAGGAGTCTCGAAATTCCCTCTCTTCAGGTGAGATCAAAGTAAAAAGTGTCATTAGAAACAAAAGCAGTAGCTCATCCAGGTAAAGCCTAAGTTTGCTTGCCAAGATAGGCAAATAAGACTGCTAGTAGAGGAAAGAACTGAAATAGATGAAAAAGTCAATAGGATCGGACTCAACTTCCAACGGTTTAGCTGGTAATTCAAGAGTAGGTTCGGGGATAGGTATGTCAATTTTCCTTGCTGTAGGAGAAAAGTCAACAAGTGAAATAGGACCAGCTGGGCCGTAGAAGGAAGGATAAAGAGTCTGCCTACGAGGTCTAGGGAATGAAAGTCTTATAGAGGGGACTGGCTTCGTAAGTAAAGTAAATGAATTAGAGATAGATAGCTCGGAGAAGCTGGAGAGGTGAATGAGTTACCAGCTACAGAAACTATTAACTCTGATGCTACACCATTTCCTGCCTATAAACCTTATCTTTGTGCCGATATTGGAACTATTTCATATGTAGCTTCCTCAACTTATTCCCTTTCCGATAGTGGAGTGGAATTACCTTTCATTTCATAAGCTTCCCTTGCTTCATTAACAGCTTATTCTGATTTAATTGTTCTTCCTCCAACAACGGATATTCCAACAAGACCAAGAGCAGCGGATTCTATAACACCGGATTTGCGGCATCAGCCTATTCTCTTCCTGAGACACCTTCCTCCAGGATAAGTCAACCTTGCCTTAGGTCAATCCCTTTTTGAAGAACCTCTTCTGTTCCTCCAGGTTTAGAAAAACCCAGGTTAAGAATTAAATGAAATTAATTAATTTCTCGATGGGAACCTCTTAATAGAGTGGAAAACCAAGCCAAGATTCATCGCCCGAAAGCACACTTTCTAGGAGTGGAGGAATCGGGTTGAAGTCAAAGCATGATCTACAATTGGACTTGTCCACATCGGTTCTATGTGAATTTAAGCCAATTCTTTCTGAAAGTACTTTACTTAAAAAAGTGAATTTCGTCTCATTGGGCTCTATATCTAGGATAAGCATTCGATTGTTTTAGCAGAACTAAATCACCACAAGGCGCCTCTTTCTCTGCTTTTAAATCCCCTTTCATTTAAGAGAATAAGAAGAGTAGCTGTACTCTTAGAGCCGACTATGACTTCTTCGTCTTCTCTTTATCTAAGAAGGGGTTTAGAGGCTGGAAATGAAAGACTTATAGTCTCTCTTGCAGTTCCTAGTTATTAGCTTAGCCTAGTATCTGTAAATGAAAGAATTCCATCTGAAGGTTTAACAGCTCCTCCAGGCTTCGAAGAAAGGGAAATAAGAAAGGTATGGGCTTAGCAGCCAAGCTCTCACGGCCAACCAATGTGACAATTCCTATCCTGCTTACAGGAGAACTATAATCTAAGTGAAGGGAAAGACCACCCATTCCTTCTTCAGGTCTTGTATCAGCTGCTGCCGGGAAATGAATGAACTTCAATACTTTCTCTCGAACAATTGAACCATCAACAGTATCATTTGCAGGATCTAGATGCACTTGTTGCAGTTCTTAGCCTAGTAACAGTTTCGGTGAAAGACTAATAGTAGGTTTAGTTGCAGTTCTAGCAGAAAGTACTGTTAATGAAATAGTTGCAGTTTCTCTAGTAGCTCTTCGTCTAGCAGTAGTATCTGTTAATTCAACAACAGTAAATTAAACAACTTAAGATATAACTAAGACTATAGTAGTAGTAGTAGCTGAAATACTAGCAGTTTCTTCCCTAGTTGCTGTATTAGAAGTCTCAGTACCACTGAAAGTGCGATAGTCCTTCAAGCGGGTAAACAAAGTCCTTACTCCTTCCGACAACAGCGCTGACTTCTATGACACCACCACCGGTACCGGTTAGGAGAGCAGCTTTTTTGCCCACTTCTCTTACTGATGTGGCATTTTTCCTTCAAAGAGATGAAAAAATAGCACCAGTCATGAACCCAAGAGCTCCAACTCGTACTCATACTTAGTATGCCCAAAACCTAAAGTGGTTGGTCCAGGAGAAATGGGATCTGTTGCCTCAAGAAAAACAAGGACCACTGGCTCGGCAGGAACTTGATCCTTTGGTTCGTTCGCCAGAAGCTGGATCCATCGGCTCGACGTCTGTTGTGTCGGCATATGCTTCAGTGGTTTTTATTCATTCATATTCAGACTTGCCTTCCTTTGCGAGGAGCGTGAAGATTAAGGACCAGCAGATGGCAGAATTAGCTTATGTTAATAAGGATTTAGATGAGGTGGTGGGATGCCGAATCGTTGGTAGTCTTCTTTCTGTGGACGATGCATGGAACTTCGATCTAAGTCGAGCTAGCCCTAGTATGGACGGTCTTGAGTGCCGGGACCTGGGTGGGATGCCGAATCTGAAGAAGCAGCTGCCACTAGAGAAAGAGAAGTATCGGCAAAAGCCGAATCCGAAGACGCATACGCAGACACCGGGGAATCCGCTTCATATGAAGGAAGTATCCGACTCAGAATCCAAAGATAAAGACGCATCTGCACCCGAATCACCTAAAGCAGAAGTCTTCATCCGATGACGGCACTTGATGGCCGTTGCAACAGCACTGGTGCCGGTCATGCTTCAAAGTGGAACAGATGGGTTCTAGTTTCTATGAGTCGACAGGAGAAGCACCGCGGAGCTTTCGCGAAAGCCGGTCATTTTTACCTTGTTTTCCGAAGTGAAATCTTCCTTTTTTTCAAAAAGTAGATGAGGACGGGTATTTAATTGTTCTTAGCTTGGCGCGCTTGCTTCCCTGCACAACCGTAACGCGGTGAATCACTCCATTCTTTCCGTACCGCCCTCTCTCGAAGCAGTATTTCCCTCAGCAGCATATCCAGTTTATTCCGAACTAACATATCTTTTTTCTCCTGAACCTAAGATCCCTTTTATCCCGCGGATTCCGCTTTTCCCGAATCAACATAAAATTGAAGCTAGGTCAGTCATAGGGTTTTTTCAAGTCTAGTCTAGAATCAAGACCAAACAAAGCTTCACCTTAACTACGTACAAGATACCTGTGAAAGCACTGACCGTGGTGGACGCATGCACTCGCAACACAAGCGAAAGATGCCCCTCCATATGATGGCTTCCTATACTGTACACTAGCTGCATACAGAGCCGGTTCCCCGATACAAGATTTTTTCTGATATACTTTTTAGAAAAAGGATTACATTCAGGTCGTAAAAGCCAATCAAAAAAGAAGCTCAAAGAAAACAAGTAGGAGAAGCAGCCAGAACCCAAGCTAACGCAACTCTCCGCAAACTAGCTGCAGTTGAAGGCGCTTCGACTTGAGAGGAAGAAGTGGAGAAGGAAGCGACAAGTTCCTCGGATAGGCACCACACCCGGGTCCGAAACGACGCTTTCTCCGGGCGCTCCATTTTCAATGTTTAGCAATGCCGATACTGCATATCGCGCATGCCTGATAAACATCACAGAAAACTTCTGCTTTAAGCGGTCTGAGCCCCTTTCTAATAAAGTTTCGTCTCTTCTTTCCCCATTTACAGGTTTTTTCCACGGATATGTTGTCACATTTAGTTCAGCCTGTTATAGCGAGCAAGCAAAGCCTACTTCTACTTTGGAATTGGAAGGAGTGGATCTCGTTGGCGGGCCCTCTTGTTTAAGCTTTCACCCGTACTTTCTGATACCGAGTCTGAGACTTAAGCTAGAAGATGGAGTGGAATCTTTATGTAAAAGTCCAAGGTCTCTTGTCCCGGATTATCTTACCTTTCTTACTCCGGGGTAAAGGCTTCAGTTCTTTCCTCAACTGCTAAACCATCCGTTTCAGATTCCTCAACTGGAAAGAGTGAGACTTCTAAAGCGAAGAAAAGACAGGTTCTTCTGTTGCAGGAGCTCTAGCCGAAAGAACTCCAAATTCAATAGGTGCAGTGACAAGAAAAGATGCTTCACCTGCTTACCAATCTAGGTAAGTTCACTACTAGCAGTAACTGGAAATTGTACTCTTAATTCAATAGATTCAAAGTCAACTGGCAATGCAATTCTGCCTCTTATTTAGCTGTCAATTCAATCTTTGAGGTTACTTCAGTATCTACATACGAAACTCCTTACAATGAATCCACTGCTTATGAGACTATAGCCCTATCTAGTGAATGTCCCGACTACCTTACAGTAAAAAACATTGAACCAGCTGATCGAGGAAGGTAACCATTTGTCCTACTCCTCTTTAGAGTTAGAAGATAAGTCTTTTAGTTCAATTACATCGAACCTGCTGTTCAATCAAGGTAAATAAGACTGCTAGCTTAGAGTCGAGACAATCCCGCGCCGTCTCTCGGTGGACAGGGCAATCCTGGAGTGGTTGGTGAGGGAAACCCTCTCGCTCGAGAAGCGTCAGACCTCGGAATCGGAGGCTGCCGGTGGGAATTCTGTGCCATGACGGCCATTGCCTTCATTCTGCTCATAGTGGGAATGGTCGAGGGGTCACAGTTTGGTCGGCAGTCCGGACGGAGTCCTCTCCAAAAGCAGCTCATCGCCAGTTCCTTACATGGCCATTGCGGATGTTCAGCGTACGCCGCGAAGTGAAACCGTTTGCTATACTCCTCCACCGTCTCTAGTGGTCTCTGACGGAAATGGCTCATCATCACCTCCCACTGCTCCTGAGATCTAGGCTTATGAAACCTGTCGTGCAGCAGAAACTCGTTCCATGAGTAAGGTGCCGTCAACTCGGACCTCCATCTCAATGGTTCGCCATCGAGGAACTGGGTGGCGACGTCCAACCATAATTCGGGAGAAATACGCAGGGACCGCATCAGTGCCTCGAAATGAGCAATCCAATCGTCCACATGTCTTGCCCCATCAAAACTTTCGCAGCCTGCATTTCTTGCTATCACCACTTGATGCTGCAGCGTAGCTGGGAGTGCTTCTAACGTCGGGTCAACTCATGAGGCATATGGGGATGGAAATAATATCTACCGGAGCCAGGTCAAAATGTAACATCCCGGTTGCGGAGCAGAAATCTAACCAATACCGCCAAGGGATGTGATTTATGACATCACATATGCTCTGATCCTGCCAGGTGGAGGCCTCTCCCCTATACCCTAAAAGAAACCTATTGGAAGTTGGTCCTGAGGTTTCCTATCCTTTGCTGAATCCGATCCATTGATTTGCACGAAAATCCACCTCCACCATGTGCTATAGGTCTTGCTGAGTCCTAGAGCCAGTGCCAATGGCCGTTGAAAAGCCAATTAGCGAGTGCACGGTAAACTCCACTTCGAAAGCCCTAGCTTCAAATGAAAGATTTATAGTTCCCGGATCGAGCTGACAAAGAGAAGGGTTTGGCTCTTGCTATTGAGACATGAAACTTTGATCGAGATGGAGATGCTCCTGTGTCAGTTACTAGTCCGCATGTACTAAACGAAGGTTTTTATTCCAGATCAGATTGACAGTGGAGAGGTAGCAGATCAAGGTTGGACGGATACGGGAATGCCCAACCTACATTCATTGCTTGCTTCATTGGTTGGTCAAAGCGAGGGCTTTTGTTTTGATCTCCTGCTGCGCGAGAAACTCTAAAATGCTCGACGAAGGGCCATAGAAGTGTTTAAAGCGCATTAATCAGGCTGTGAAGGTCACAGGGGCTATGAGACTCGATTAAGCGTAGGAATTAGTGCAGTGCTGGAAGCCCTAGTAGTAAGCAGAAAATGAAAAGTAGTTACTTCAACCTTTCCATCTTCTGGTGACGCATCAAAGGCAACGGCTAATGAATTGTCAAGAGATTGGGCTCCTATAGCTATAGTTGGAGCTTTTACGAACAGGTTTAGAGTAGGCAATTCCAGTTCCAGTTTCGGTATCGGACTAATAGTAGGTTTTCTTGCATCAACATTAGAAAGTAGTGGAAATTCAATAGTAGATCTTCGCATCAAATGATGCCTTACCGCAGTAAGTAGGCAAGCCTTTAAGTAGGGGCTAGGAGTGGGCAGAAGGCAAGCATTCGCCCTGTTCTCAGTCGAGCTAGAAGGTAAAGAAAGGTGCAGTATTAGTAGATATCTTCCTCTAGCATCAATAGATCTAGTTCCCAGATCGGGTGTGAAAGAAAGGAAGGTTATTCAAAGTCAAGAGTTACAAGAGGGGTCCTATATTCAGTCTCCTCCTGCAGGGAAGGTTATTACTTTCATCTGCTGTTCTAGCTTCATGTTTAGTAGATCAACTCTTAGCCTAGTAGCTTGGTTACTAGGAGCTTCCATCTTTTAGTAGAAGAAAGCTTACCAACTGCTTATGACATCAAAGGCTACTATAGTAGCTACAAGTACTGTAAATTCAACCTTTCTATCAGAAGTTGAAGAAAGAACTGGCAATTAAGCCTCTGAAGTAAGTATGAGCACCAGCTGAGCTATCTAGGGAAGTTCCCTGGGGAAGTCACTTCAACAGAAGCCTTACCAAAGTCAAGAGATTGGGCTCCTATAGTCTCCGTATTATCCTCTGAAAGGCAAGTCAAATCTATAGTAGGAGTAGGGGATTCCCTCTTTCCATCTGAGACGGATGGCAGGGAAGGGAGTTTAATTTACAGTTGATTCAGGTCTTTATCCTGAAGCTTTATCTCCTGCAGCAAAGCAATAAATGATGCAAGGCAGAGGCTAGGATAGCTGGAGCAGGGGTGGTGCGGATCAAAATCCGTTGAACCTGCAAACAATTAAGGCTGCACGGGCTGGGGTGGTCCAGCAACAGCGGATGTTTTTTATCATCGTATAGCCACAGTTGGTTAAGCAGTGGATTCAGTAGATTCTGCATGCGAAAGTAGACTTTGCACCTTGCGCACCATACGAAGCTCCATTCGGATTACTGGGGACTAGTTGGATTTTCGTTTCAGCGGATTTTGTAGCCCCCGACAACCTATATAGGGCCAAACATGAGCCCGTCTCAATAGCTCTCCAAACCTGTGCGAGTGCGTAGGGATCGGAATGAAGCGTAAATAGGTGGGTTCGGGCAGAAGTTAGTTAGTTATCGATCGATCATTGAGAACTAGTCTCCAAGTTTCGAGATGCAGAGGTTCAAGCATTCAGTCCTGGTCCAGAGCCAGTTGACCGAGCTGAGATAGCAGCAGCCAGCATGGCTGGAGCGGGGGAATGAGAAGAAGCTGCAGTCGCGGTGGAATCAATACCAT
The DNA here is from genome assembly GCA_018132145.1 of Boehmeria nivea var. tenacissima. Taxonomy (NCBI): domain Eukaryota; kingdom Viridiplantae; phylum Streptophyta; class Magnoliopsida; order Rosales; family Urticaceae; genus Boehmeria; species Boehmeria nivea. Next base: position 133,697 of record JACWIL010000016.1, on the reverse strand, counting down.
CAATAGGAGTTTGAGTTGCTCGAGCAACAGAGCGCATGTTGCGGTTCATCCCTAACCATACAACATAGGCAGATGTAAAGACGGCTAGAGAGGTTACCCCACTCATGATTAAAACTAGTATCCCTTTCACTTTGGATACCAAAGCCTGTATTCCTGTCAGTTCAAGACCGGGGGAAGAAAGACATCTATACCATCCTCTTCAGTCAATGATATAGCCGCAGCTGGGAAAGGTTTAGGCGGAGAGAGCTGTTCAAAGGCTTACAGCTGGGCAATCAAGTAAAAGGTGTCTCAGTTTTGCACTCAGGATCAGAAGCTGGGGAAATAACATCAAGTGAGGTCTAAATACGGTGTAAATTCATTAGTTATGGTAGGAGCGGGAACAGGAACAATTTAATAAGTTCCAGTGGTTGCTGTTGCAGTCAATGAAAGAGTTACAGGAGAAGCGGATAGGGATGGAGTTACATTGAAGAGGAGTTGGAATCAATTGAATAAGATTCCCTTTCATAGGTAAATACCGCTACCATATCATTGAAAGGAGAATCCCCAGCATCAGATGCAAAGGCTTCGTAAAAGTACAGGACAATCTTCTCGTTACAGGCTTGGAAGCAGAAACGGAATCTCTTAGTAGCAGGCTAATCAAACTTTCTAGTAGCTCTGAGACGGACTCTGAAAGTACAGGTAAAGGGGAAGCCGAAAGTAATGTTCCAGGAGAGGTAGAAAGGAAGCTAACTAGCTAATAAAGGGGACCTCTTTTACTAGCTTCTTTTCCTATTAGCAGCCTAAGTAAGGGATTCACTCCGGGAACTCCAAGTTTTTGAAATGCTCCAAATTCCACTTGAGCATCCAAATCTGGGTCAATACCAGCAAAAACATCCCTGAACAAGGTTCTAGCACCATGCCAAATGTGTCCGAAGAAGAAGAGCAGAGCAAATGAAGCATGTCCAAAAGTAAACCAACCTCTCGGACTGCTACGAAAAACACCATCGGATTTCAAGGTAGCACGATCTAATTCAAAAATTTCACCCAATTGAGCACGTCTAGCATATTTTTTCACAGTAGCAGGATCACTATAACTGACTCCATTGAGTTCACCGCCATAGAACTCAACAGTTACACCTACTTGTTCGACACTATATTTCGATTCTGCCCTTCTAAAAGGAACATCGGCTCTAACAATTCCGTCTCCGTCTAACAAAACAACTGGAAATGTTTCAAAAAAAGTAGGCATACGACGTACAAAAAGTTCACGCCCTTCTTTATCTCTAAAGATAGGGTGTCCTAACCAACCGACAGCTATTCCATCCCCGTTGTCCATTTTACCCGCTCTGAATAATCCCCCTTTTGCCGGATTATTGCCGATGTAATCATAAAAAGCTAATTTTTCAGGAGATCAGATAAACTTTGATCCCAGCACTAACTCTTCGATATATTTCTTGTAGGAAGTATCCTTGATCCCATTGATAACGAGTGGGACCAAATAATTCAATCGGGGTAGTTGCTGAACCATACCACATAGTTCCAGCAACTACAAAAGCTGCAAAAAAGACAGCAGCGATACTACTGGAAAGGACAGTTTCAATATTTCCCATGCGTAATCCTTTGTATAGACGTTGGGGCGGACGGACACTAAGATGGAATAGACCCGCCAATATGCCCAAAGTTCCTGCTGCAATATGATGAGAGGCTATTCCTCCCGGAACAAAAGGATCAAAACCTTCCACACCCCATGCTGGATTTACAGCTTGTACCCTTCCCGTTAGTCCATAAGGATCGGATACCCATATTCCGGGACCATACAATCCTGTTACATGAAATGCGCCAAAACCAAAGCAAGCCACCCTGAGAGAAATAATGAATTCCAAAGATCTTGGGCAAATCAAAGAGTTTTTCCTGTACGTTCATCACAAAATATTTCTAGATCCCAATAGACCCAATGCCAGATAGCTGCTAAAAAGCACAAGCCAGAAAACAGAATATGTGCACCAGCCACACCTTCGTAACTCCAAACACCCGGATTCGTTAGAGTCCCCCCTGTGATACTCCAACCACCCCATGAATTGGTTATTCCTAAACGAGTCATGAAGGGTATAACGAACATACCTTGTCTCCACATTGGATCAAGAACAGGATCAGAGGGATCAAAACAGCTAATTCGTATAGAGCCATCGAACCAGCCCAACCAGCAACCAGAGCTGTATGCATTATATGGACAGAAATCAAACGGCCGGGATCATTCAATACGACCGTATGAACACGATACCAAGGCAAACCCATGGAAATACCCCCCTTTTTTAATTAAGAAATAGACGCTATGTAACTTTATTGCACTGTAAAAAAAACTATACTATGGAACTTACTTTTTTAGTGGATTATCTCGGGGAAAGGATTAATCTTTTTTCTATTCTTTTAGTAAGAATGTCTTTTAATAAAAATGGAAAAATTTTGTTCGTAGAAACAAAAAGAAGCAGATTTATTCTACACCCGATAAGTACCAATACGCAATGGTCGGGCGTTGATAGCATTTTATATGAGTAACTGCATCTAGATTTGTTCATCATCCAAAAGAAAAGACCTATTTGTAAAAAATTTACTTTATTCATTCTATTCATTCTGTCTTCCTTTTTTATGAACTTCTTTTTTTTTTCTATGGATAAAATATGATAAAAGATAAAATATTATTAAGACAATAAACCTACTTTTACGCTTTCAATCAAAGTGAGATATAGTACTTAATTTTTCATTTAATGCCTATTGGTGTTCCGCAAGTACCTTTTCGAAATCCTGGAGACGAAGATGCATCGTGGGTTGACGTATAGTGCGACTTGTCGGATATATTTGGTTATACGGTATTTCCCTTAGTGGTCTTATTGATTACCTCAGGTATATGAAAGAACTTTCCAGCAGAAGTAGGAGAAGAATGCCGACGGCATTCCATGTGTGGAACTTTCGGAATAGAATAGGCTCAATGACTTTGCCTGCTTTCTTGCTTGCTCCCACTTAGAAGTTGGTTTGAACCGCCGACTCTTATTCTGTTGGACATTATTGGATTGAGCTATAGAAGACTGACCAGATGTGAACACTTCAGTTTAGAAAAAAAAAAAGACAGCATGATAATTCAATACATCTGGTTGACAAAGACATGCTGTCATATTCGAAATAATAATAAATGTCTGTTCCCATCCTTGATGCATTCTACGCCTGACTTCTGATCATTACATCACAGATGATCTAGTAAGACAAAGCCTCAACTGCAACCTGTCATGGGAAACCACCTTGGTAGCTTTTTTCTCATAGAGCCATCGGTATCCCTTGATAGAGAATCAAAACGTCGAATGGTCCGAATGAGTCAAGCATCAGGAGCCGAGTTGACTTCACCGGTGACCCGCCGTCGTAACAGCACTGGGCGGGAAGTGATTTGCGTGATCACGGTTTCGACACAGCATTCATCCAGACAAGCCCATTGGCTTTTCAAGTAGGTATAGTGCTGCATATAAATTCTAGAGGGGAATGGGAAAACGTGTAATGTATATATAATATGTGCAATGTAAATACCTGGTCGATACGTATCTCACAATCTAGGAAGCAGTTCCTCTACAAATACTGAACTGGACAGTAGAAGAAAGAAGAGCCCAGGACCTATGGATAGAAAGAAAAATGCACGAAAGGGAAATGAAATATGAATGCTTATATAATGATGTTACTTATTTATCTACAAATGTATCATGGGATTTTCCGGAATCAGAAGGG
>JACWIL010000016.1:72500-129450 GCA_018132145.1 Boehmeria nivea var. tenacissima | reverse complement strand
CGCGAGATGAGTTTTTAAGTGTTGTTGGAGCTCAAAATGAGTCCCTATGAATTATATTAATGTATTTTATGTTCAAATACTGATTTGGGATCACAACAACTTTGCTAGAGTCACTTCGGAGCCAAAATACCCAATTTAGGGCTCGATTTAGGCAAACTAGTTATAAGGACTTAGTTTTTGCACGAGGTAAGTTTTTAAGTTTTGTTGGAGCTCAAAATGAGTCCCTAAGACTTATTATAATATATTATATTAAATTACACATTTGGGAACTAAACAATTTCGCTAGATTCACTTTAGTGCCCAAAAACAAATCTAAAGGCTCGATTTAGGCAAAACTAGTTACGTCGACTTATTTTTTGCCCAAAGTGACCTTATAAGGCTTGTTGGAGCTCCAAACGAGTCTCTACGACTTATTATAATATATTATTTGTTCAAATACTCATTTTAGATCAAAATAAGTTAGCTAGAGTAACTTCGGAGCCAAAAAAACCCGTTTATAAGGTCGATTTACGCAAAACTAGTTATAAGGACTTAGTTTTTGCGCGAGGTGAGTTTTTTAATGTTGTTGGAGGTCAAAATGAGTCCCTACGAATTATATTAATGTATTATATGTTCAAATACTGATTTGGGATCACAACAACTTTGCTAGAGTCACTTCGGAGCCAAAATACCCAATTTAGGGCTCGATTTAGGCAAACTAGTTATGAGGACTTAGTTTTTGCGCGAGGTAAGTTTTTAAGTTTTGTTGGAGCTCAAAATGAGTCCCTAAGACTTATTATAATATATTATATTAAATTACACATTTGGGACCTAAACAATTTCGCTAGATTCACTTTAGGGCCCAAAAACAAATCTAAAGGCTCCATTTAGGCAAAACTAGTTACGTAGACTTATTTTTTGCCCGATGTGACCTTATAAGGATTGTTGGAGCTCCAAACGAGTCTCTATGATTTATTATAATATATTATTTCTTGAAATACTCATTTTGGATCAAAATAAGTTTGCTAGAGTAACTTCGGAGCCAAAAAACCCGTTTAAAAGGTCGATTTAGGCAAAACTAGTTATAAGGACTTAGTTTTTGCGCGAGGTGAGTTTTTTAATGTTGTTGGAGGTCAAAATGAGTCCCTACGAATTATATTAATGTATTATATGTTCAAATACTGATTTGGGATCACAACAACTTTGCTAGAGTCACTTAGAAGCCAAAGTACCCATTTTAGGGCTCGAATTAGGCAAACTAATTATAAGGACTTAGTTTTTGCGCGAGATGAGTTTTTAAGTGTTGTTGGAGCTCAAAATGAGTCCCTATGAATTATATTAATGTATTTTATGTTCAAATACTGATTTGGGATCACAACAACTTTGCTAGAGTCACTTCGGAGCCAAAATACCCAATTTAGGGCTCGATTTAGGCAAACTAGTTATAAGGACTTAGTTTTTGCACGAGGTAAGTTTTTAAGTTTTGTTGGAGCTCAAAATGAGTCCCTAAGACTTATTATAATATATTATATTAAATTACACATTTGGGAACTAAACAATTTCGCTAGATTCACTTTAGTGCCCAAAAACAAATCTAAAGGCTCGATTTAGGCAAAACTAGTTACGTCGACTTATTTTTTGCCCAAAGTGACCTTATAAGGCTTGTTGGAGCTCCAAACGAGTCTCTACGACTTATTATAATATATTATTTGTTCAAATACTCATTTTAGATCAAAATAAGTTAGCTAGAGTAACTTCGGAGCCAAAAAAACCCGTTTATAAGGTCGATTTACGCAAAACTAGTTATAAGGACTTAGTTTTTGCGCGAGGTGAGTTTTTTAATGTTGTTGGAGGTCAAAATGAGTCCCTACGAATTATATTAATGTATTATATGTTCAAATACTGATTTGGGATCACAACAACTTTGCTAGAGTCACTTCGGAGCCAAAATACCCAATTTAGGGCTCGATTTAGGCAAACTAGTTATGAGGACTTAGTTTTTGCGCGAGGTAAGTTTTTAAGTTTTGTTGGAGCTCAAAATGAGTCCCTAAGACTTATTATAATATATTATATTAAATTACACATTTGGGACCTAAACAATTTCGCTAGATTCACTTTAGGGCCCAAAAACAAATCTAAAGGCTCGATTTAGGCAAAACTAGTTACGTAGACTTATTTTTTGCCCGATGTGACCTTATAAGGATTGTTGGAGCTCCAAACGAGTCTCTATGATTTATTATAATATATTATTTCTTGAAATACTCATTTTGGATCAAAATAAGTTTGCTAGAGTAACTTCGGAGCCAAAAAACCCGTTTAAAAGGTCGATTTAGGCAAAACTAGTTATAAGGACTTAGTTTTTGCGCGAGGTGAGTTTTTTAATGTTGTTGGAGGTCAAAATGAGTCCCTACGAATTATATTAATGTATTATATATTCAAATACTGATTTGGGATCACAACAACTTTGCTAGAGTCACTTCGGAGCCAAAATACCCAATTTAGGGCTCGATTTAGGCAAACTAGTTATAAGGACTTAGTTTTTGCGCGAGGTAAGTTTTTAAGTTTTGTTGGAGCTCAAAATGAGTCCCTAAGACTTATTATAATATATTATATTAAATTACACATTTGGGACCTAAACAATTTCACTAGATTCACTTTAGGGCCCAAAAACAAATCTAAAGGCTCGATTTAGGCAAAACTAGTTACGTAGACTTATTTTTTGCCCGAAGTGACCTTATAAGGATTGTTGGAGCTCCAAACGAGACTCTATGATTTATTATAATATATTATTTCTTGAAATACTCATTTTGGATCAAAATAAGTTTGCTAGAGTAACTTCGGAGCCAAAAAACCCGTTTAAAAGGTCGATTTAGGCAAAACAAGTTATAAGGACTTAGTTTTTGCGCGAGGTGAGTTTTTTAGTGTTGTTGGATGTCAAAATGAGTTCCTATGAATTATATTAATGTATTATATGTTCAAATACTGATTTGGGATCACAACAACTTTGCTAGAGTCACTTCGGAGCCAAAATACTCAATTCAGGGATCAATTTAGGCAAACTTGTTATATGAACTTGGTTTTTACGCGATGTGAGCTCCTAAGTGTTGTTGGAGCTCAAAATGAGTCCCTACGAATTATATTAATGTATTATATGTTCAAATACTGATTTGGGATCACAACAACTTTGTTAGAGTCACTTTGGAGCCAAAATACCCAATTTAGGGCTCGATTTTGGAAAACTATTTATAAGGACTTAGTTTTTGCGCGAGGTAAGTTTTTAAGTGTTGTTGGAGCTCAAAATGAGTCCCTAGGACTTATTATAATATATTATATTAAATTACACATTTGGGACCTAAACAACTTCGCTAGATTCACTTCAGGGCCCAAAAACAAATCTAAAGGCTCGATTTAGGCAAAACTAGTTACGTAGACTTATTTTTTGCCCGAAGTGACCTTATAAGGCTTGTTGCAGCTCCAAACGAGTCTCTACGATTTATTATAATATATTATTTCTTGAAATACTCATTTTGGATCAAAATAAGTTTGCTACAGTGACTTCGGAGCTAAAAAAAACCCGTTTAAAAGGTCGATTTAGGCAAACCTAGTTATAAGGACTTTGTTTTTACGCGAGATGAGTTTTTTAGTGTTGTTGGATGTCAAAATGAGTCCCTATGAATTATATTAATGTATTATATGTTCAAATACTCATTTGGGATAACAACAACTTTGCTAGAGTCACTTCGGAGCCAAAATACCCAATTCAGGGATCGATTTAGGCAAACTTGTTATACGAACTTGGTTTTTGCGCGATGTGAGCTTCTAAGTGTTGTTGGTGCTCAAAATGAGTCCCTACGAATTATATTAATGTATTATATGTTCAAATACTGATTTGGGATCACAACAACTTTGCTAGAGTCACTTCGGAGCCAAAATACCCAATTCAGGGATCGATTTAGGCAAACTTGTTATACGAACTTGGTTTTTGCACGATGTGAGCTTCTAAGTGTTGTTGGAGCTCAAAATGAGTCCCTACGAATTATATTAATGTATTATATGTTCAAATACTGATTTGGGATCAAAACAACTTTGCTAGAGTCACTTCGGAGCCAAAGTGCCCATTTTAGGGCTCGATTTAGGCAAACTAGTTATAAGGACTTAGTTTTTGCGCGAGATGAGTTTTTAAGTGTTGTTGGAGCTCAAAATGAGTCCCTACGAATTATATTAATGTATTATATGTTCAAATACTGATTTCGGATCACAACAACTTTGCTAGAGTCACTTCGGAGCCAAAATACCCAATTTAGGGATCGATTTAGGCAAACTAGTTATAAGGACTTACTTTTTGCGCGAGGTGAGTTTTTAAGTGTTGTTGGAGCTCAGAATGAGTCCCTGAGACTTATTATAATATATTATATTAAATTACTCATTTGGGATCTAAACAACTTTGCTAGATTCACTTCGGAGCCCAAAAACAAATCTAAAGGCTCGATTTAGGCAAAACTAGTTACGTAGACTTATTTTTTGCGCGAAGTGACCTTATAAGGCTTGTTGGAGCTCCAAACGAGTCTCTACGAGTTATTATAATATATTATTTGTTCAAATACTCATTTTAGATCAAAATAAGTTAGCTAGAGTAACTTCGGAGCCAAAAAAAACCCGTTTATAAGGTCGATTTATGCAAAACTAGTTATAAGGACTTAGTTTTTGCGCGAGGTGAGTTTTTTAATGTTGTTGGAGGTCAAAATGAGTCCCTACGAATTATATTAATGTATTATATGTTCAAATACTGATTTGGGATCACAACAACTTTGCTAGAGTCACTTCGGAGCCAAAATACCCAATTTAGGGCTCGATTTAGGCAAACTAGTTATGAGGACTTAGTTTTTGCGCGAGGTAAGTTTTTAAGTTTTGTTGGAGCTCAAAATGAGTCCCTAAGACTTATTATAATATATTATATTAAATTACACATTTGGGACCTAAACAATTTCGCTAGATTCACTTTAGGGCCCAAAAACAAATCTAAAGGCTCGATTTAGGCAAAACTAGTTACGTAGACTTATTTTTTGCCCGATGTGACCTTATAAGGATTGTTGGAGCTCCAAACGAGTCTCTATGATTTATTATAATATATTATTTCTTGAAATACTCATTTTGGATCAAAATAAGTTTGCTAGAGTAACTTCGGAGCCAAAAAACCCGTTTAAAAGGTCGATTTAGGCAAAACTAGTTATAAGGACTTAGTTTTTGCGCGAGGTGAGTTTTTTAATGTTGTTGGAGGTCAAAATGAGTCCCTACGAATTATATTAATGTATTATATATTCAAATACTGATTTGGGATCACAACAACTTTGCTAGAGTCACTTCGGAGCCAAAATACCCAATTTAGGGCTCGATTTAGGCAAACTAGTTATAAGGACTTAGTTTTTGCGCGAGGTAAGTTTTTAAGTTTTGTTGGAGCTCAAAATGAGTCCCTAAGACTTATTATAATATATTATATTAAATTACACATTTGGGACCTAAACAATTTCACTAGATTCACTTTAGGGCCCAAAAACAAATCTAAAGGCTCGATTTAGGCAAAACTAGTTACGTAGACTTATTTTTTGCCCGAAGTGACCTTATAAGGATTGTTGGAGCTCCAAACGAGACTCTATGATTTATTATAATATATTATTTCTTGAAATACTCATTTTGGATCAAAATAAGTTTGCTAGAGTAACTTCGGAGCCAAAAAACCCGTTTAAAAGGTCGATTTAGGCAAAACAAGTTATAAGGACTTAGTTTTTGCGCGAGGTGAGTTTTTTAGTGTTGTTGGATGTCAAAATGAGTTCCTATGAATTATATTAATGTATTATATGTTCAAATACTGATTTGGGATCACAACAACTTTGCTAGAGTCACTTCGGAGCCAAAATACTCAATTCAGGGATCAATTTAGGCAAACTTGTTATATGAACTTGGTTTTTACGCGATGTGAGCTCCTAAGTGTTGTTGGAGCTCAAAATGAGTCCCTACGAATTATATTAATGTATTATATGTTCAAATACTGATTTGGGATCACAACAACTTTGTTAGAGTCACTTTGGAGCCAAAATACCCAATTTAGGGCTCGATTTTGGAAAACTATTTATAAGGACTTAGTTTTTGCGCGAGGTAAGTTTTTAAGTGTTGTTGGAGCTCAAAATGAGTCCCTAGGACTTATTATAATATATTATATTAAATTACACATTTGGGACCTAAACAACTTCGCTAGATTCACTTCAGGGCCCAAAAACAAATCTAAAGGCTCGATTTAGGCAAAACTAGTTACGTAGACTTATTTTTTGCCCGAAGTGACCTTATAAGGCTTGTTGCAGCTCCAAACGAGTCTCTACGATTTATTATAATATATTATTTCTTGAAATACTCATTTTGGATCAAAATAAGTTTGCTACAGTGACTTCGGAGCTAAAAAAAACCCGTTTAAAAGGTCGATTTAGGCAAACCTAGTTATAAGGACTTTGTTTTTGCGCGAGATGAGTTTTTTAGTGTTGTTGGATGTCAAAATGAGTCCCTATGAATTATATTAATGTATTATATGTTCAAATACTCATTTGGGATAACAACAACTTTGCTAGAGTCACTTCGGAGCCAAAATACCCAATTCAGGGATCGATTTAGGCAAACTTGTTATACGAACTTGGTTTTTGCGCGATGTGAGCTTCTAAGTGTTGTTGGTGCTCAAAATGAGTCCCTACGAATTATATTAATGTATTATATGTTCAAATACTGATTTGGGATCACAACAACTTTGCTAGAGTCACTTCGGAGCCAAAATACCCAATTCAGGGATCGATTTAGGCAAACTTGTTATACGAACTTGGTTTTTGCACGATGTGAGCTTCTAAGTGTTGTTGGAGCTCAAAATGAGTCCCTACGAATTATATTAATGTATTATATGTTCAAATACTGATTTGGGATCAAAACAACTTTGCTAGAGTCACTTCGGAGCCAAAGTGCCCATTTTAGGGCTCGATTTAGGCAAACTAGTTATAAGGACTTAGTTTTTGCGCGAGATGAGTTTTTAAGTGTTGTTGGAGCTCAAAATGAGTCCCTACGAATTATATTAATGTATTATATGTTCAAATACTGATTTCGGATCACAACAAATTTGCTAGAGTCACTTCGGAGCCAAAATACCCAATTTAGGGATCGATTTAGGCAAACTAGTTATAAGGACTTACTTTTTGCGCGAGGTGAGTTTTTAAGTGTTGTTGGAGCTCAGAATGAGTCCCTGAGACTTATTATAATATATTATATTAAATTACTCATTTGGGATCTAAACAACTTTGCTAGATTCACTTCGGAGCCCAAAAACAAATCTAAAGGCTCGATTTAGGCAAAACTAGTTACGTAGACTTATTTTTTGCGCGAAGTGACCTTATAAGGCTTGTTGGAGCTCCAAACGAGTCTCTACGAGTTATTATAATATATTATTTGTTCAAATACTCATTTTGGATCAAAATAAGTTTGCTAGAGTAACTTCGGAGCCAAAAAAACCCGTTTAAAAGGTCGATTTAGGCAAAACTAGTTATAAGGACTTAGTTTTTGCGCGAGGTGAGTTTTTTAGTGTTGTTGGATGTCAAAATGAGTCCCTATGAATTATATTAATGTATTATATGTTCAAATACTGATTTGGGATCATGACAACTTTGCTAGAGTCACTTCGGAGCCAAAATACCCAATTCAGGGATCGATTTAGGCAAACTTGTTATAAGGACTTAGTTTTTGCGCGAGGTGACCTTCTAAGTGTTGTTGGAAGTCAAAATGAGTCCCTACGAATTACATTAATGTATTATATGTTCAAATACTAATTTGGGATTACAACAACTTTGCTAGAGTCACTTCGGAGCCAAAGTACCCATTTTAGGGCTCGATTTAGGCAAACTAGTTATAAGGACTTAGTTTTTGCGCGAGGTGAGTTTTTAAGTGTTGTTGGAGCTGAAAATGAGTCCCTACGAATTATATTAATGTATTATATGTTCAAATACTGATTTGGGATCACAACAACTTTGCTAGAGTCACTTCGGAGCCAAAATACCCAATTTAGGGCTCGATTTAGGCAAACTAGTTATAAGGACTTAGTTTTTGCGCGAGGTGAGTTTTTAAGTGTTGTTGGAGCTCAAAATGAGTCCTTAAGACTTATTATAATATATTATATTAAATTACGCATTTGGGACCTAAACAACTTCGCTAGATTCACTTCGGAGCCCAAAAACAAATCTAAAGGCTCGATTTAGGCAAAACTAGTTAAGTAGACTTATTTTTTGCGCGAAGTGACCTTATAAGGCTTGTTGGAGCTCCGAACGAGTCTCTACGACTTATTATAATATATTATTTGTTCAAATACTCATTTTGGATCAAAATAAGTTTGCTAGAGTAACTTCGGAGCCCAAAAACCCGTTTAAAAGGTCGATTTAGGCAAAACTAGTTAGAAGGACTAAGTTTTTACGCGAGGTGAGTTTTTTAATGTTGTTGGAGGTCAGAATGAGTCCCTACGAATTATATTAATGTATTATATGTTCAAATACTGATTTGGGATCACAACAACTTTGCTAGAGTCACTTCGGAGCCAAAATACCCAATTCAGGGATCGATTTAGGCAAACTTGTTATAAAGACTTAGTTTTTGCGCGAAGTGAGCTTCTAAGTGTTGTTGGAGATCAAAATGAGTCCCTACGAATTATATTAATGTATTATATGTTCAAATACTGATTTGGGATCACAACAACTTTGCTAGAGTTACTTCGGAGCCAAAGTACCCATTTTAGGGCTTGATTTAGGCAAACTAGTTATAAGGACTTAGTTTTTGCGCGAGGTGAGTTTTTAAGTGTTGTTGGAGCTGAAAATGAGTCACTACGAATTATATTAATGTATTATATGTTCAAATACTGATTTGGGATCACAACAACTTTGCTAGAGTCATTTCGGAGCCAAAATACCCAATTTAGGGCTCGATTTAGGCAAACTAGTTATAAGGACTTAGTTTTTGCGTGAGGTGAGTTTTTAAGTGTTGTTGGAGCTCAAAATGAGTCCTTAAGACTTATTATAATATATTATATTAAATTACACATTTGGGACCTAAACAACTTCGCTAGATTCACTTCGGAGCCCAAAAACAAATCTAAAGGCTCGATTTAGGCAAAACTAGTTACGTAGACTTATTTTTTGTGCGAAGTGACCTTATAAGGCTTGTTGGAGCTCCGAACGAGTCTCTACGACTTATTATAATATATTATTTGTTCAAATACTCATTTTGGATCAAAATAAGTTTGCTAGAGTAACTTCGGAGCCAAAAAAACCCGTTTAAAAGGTCGATTTATGCAAAACTAGTTATACGGACTTAGTTTTTGCGCGAGGTGAGTTTTTTATTGTTGTTGGATGTCAAAATGAGTCCCTATGAATTATATTAATGTATTATATGTTCAAATACTCATTTGGGATAACAACAACTTTGCTAGAGTCACTTCGGAGCCAAAATACCCAATTCAGGGATCGATTTAGGCAAACTTGTTATACGAACTTGGTTTTTGCGCGATGTGAGCTTCTAAGTGTTGTTGGTGCTCAAAATGAGTCCCTACGAATTATATTAATGTATTATATGTTCAAATACTGATTTGGGATCACAACAACTTTGCTAGAGTCACTTCGGAGCCAAAATACCCAATTCAGGGATCGATTTAGGCAAACTTGTTATACGAACTTGGTTTTTGCACGATGTGAGCTTCTAAGTGTTGTTGGAGCTCAAAATGAGTCCCTACGAATTATATTAATGTATTATATGTTCAAATACTGATTTGGGATTAAAACAACTCTGCTAGAGTCACTTCGGCGCCAAAGTGCCCATTTTAGGGCTCGATTTAGGCAAACTAGTTATAAGGACTTAGTTTTTGTGCGAGGTGAGTTTTTAAGTGTTGTTGGAGCTCAAAATGAGTCCCTACGAATTATATTAATGTATTATATGTTCAAATACTGATTTCGGATCACAACAACTTTGCTAGAGTCACTTCGGAGCCAAAATACCCAATTTAGGGATCGATTTAGGCAAACTAGTTATAAGGACTTAGCTTTTGCGAGAGGTTAGTTTTTAAGTGTTGTTGGAGCTCAAAATGAGTCCCTAACACTTATTATAATATATTATATTAAATTACACATTTGGGATCTAAACAACTTCGCTAGATTCACTTCGGAGCCCAAAAACAAATCTAAAGGCTCGATTTAGGCAAAACTAGTTACGTAGACTTATTCTTTGCGCGAAGTGACCTTATAAGGCTTGTTGGAGCTCCAAATGAGTCTCTACGACTTATTATAATATATTATTTGTTCAAATACTCATTTTAGATCAAAATAAGTTAGCTAGAGTAACTTCGGAGCCAAAAAAAACCCGTTTATAAGGTCGATTTAGGCAAAACTAGTTATAAGGACTTAGTTTTTGCGCGAGGTGAGTTTTTTAATGTTGTTGGAGGTCAAAATGAGTCCCTACAAATTATATTAATGTATTATATGTTCAAATACTGATTTGGGATCACAACAACTTTGCTAGAGTCACTTCGGAGCCAAAATACCCAATTTAGGGATCGATTTAGGCAAACTTGTTATACGAACTTGGTTTTTGCGCGATGTGAGCTTCTAGGTGTTGTTGGTGCTCAAAATGAGTCCCTACGAATTATATTAATGTATTATATGTTCAAATACTGATTTGGGATCACAACAACTTTGCTAGAGTCACTTCGGAGCCAAAATACCCAATTCAGGGATCGATTTAGGCAAACTTGTTATACGAACTTGGTTTTTGCGCGAGGTGAGTTTCTAAGTGTTGTTGGAGCTCAAAATGAGTCCGTAAGAGTTATTATAATATATTATATTAAATTACACATTTGGGACCTAAACAACTTCGCTAGATTCACTTCGGAGCCCAAAAACAAATCTAAAGGCTCGATTTAGGCAAAACTAGTTACGTAGACTTATTTTTTGCCCGAAGTGACCTTATAAGGCTTGTTGGAGCTCCAAACGAGTCTCTATGATTTATTATAATATATTATTTCTTGAAATACTCATTTTGGATTAAAATCAGTTTGGTAGATTAACTTCGGAGCCAAAAAACCCGTTTAAAAGGTCGATTTAGGCAAAACTAGTTATAAGGACTTAGTTTTTGCACGAGGTGTGTTTTTTAATGTTGTTGGAGGTCAAAATGGGTCCCTACGAATTATATTAATGTATTATATGTTCAAATACTGATTTGGGATCACAACAACTTTGCTAGAGTCACTTAGAAGCCAAAGTACCCATTTTAGGGCTCGAATTAGGCAAACTAATTATAAGGACTTAGTTTTTGCGCGAGATGAGTTTTTAAGTGTTGTTGGAGCTCAAAATGAGTCCCTATGAATTATATTAATGTATTTTATGTTCAAATACTGATTTGGGATCACAACAACTTTGCTAGAGTCACTTCGGAGCCAAAATACCCAATTTAGGGCTCGATTTAGGCAAACTAGTTATAAGGACTTAGTTTTTGCACGAGGTAAGTTTTTAAGTTTTGTTGGAGCTCAAAATGAGTCCCTAAGACTTATTATAATATATTATATTAAATTACACATTTGGGAACTAAACAATTTCGCTAGATTCACTTTAGTGCCCAAAAACAAATCTAAAGGCTCGATTTAGGCAAAACTAGTTACGTCGACTTATTTTTTGCCCAAAGTGACCTTATAAGGCTTGTTGGAGCTCCAAACGAGTCTCTACGACTTATTATAATATATTATTTGTTCAAATACTCATTTTAGATCAAAATAAGTTAGCTAGAGTAACTTCGGAGCCAAAAAAAACCCGTTTATAAGGTCGATTTACGCAAAACTAGTTATAAGGACTTAGTTTTTGCGCGAGGTGAGTTTTTTAATGTTGTTGGAGGTCAAAATGAGTCCCTACGAATTATATTAATGTATTATATGTTCAAATACTGATTTGGGATCACAACAACTTTGCTAGAGTCACTTCGGAGCCAAAATACCCAATTTAGGGCTCGATTTAGGCAAACTAGTTATGAGGACTTAGTTTTTGCGCGAGGTAAGTTTTTAAGTTTTGTTGGAGCTCAAAATGAGTCCCTAAGACTTATTATAATATATTATATTAAATTACACATTTGGGACCTAAACAATTTCGCTAGATTCACTTTAGGGCCCAAAAACAAATCTAAAGGCTCGATTTAGGCAAAACTAGTTACGTAGACTTATTTTTTGCCCGATGTGACCTTATAAGGATTGTTGGAGCTCCAAACGAGTCTCTATGATTTATTATAATATATTATTTCTTGAAATACTCATTTTGGATCAAAATAAGTTTGCTAGAGTAACTTCGGAGCCAAAAAAACCCGTTTAAAAGGTCGATTTAGGCAAAACTAGTTATAAGGACTTAGTTTTTGCGCGAGGTGAGTTTTTTAATGTTGTTGGAGGTCAAAATGAGTCCCTACGAATTATATTAATGTATTATATATTCAAATACTAATTTGGGATCACAACAACTTTGCTAGAGTCACTTCGGAGCCAAAATACCCAATTTAGGGCTCGATTTAGGCAAACTAGTTATAAGGACTTAGTTTTTGCGCGAGGTAAGTTTTTAAGTTTTGTTGGAGCTCAAAATGAGTCCCTAAGACTTATTATAATATATTATATTAAATTACACATTTGGGACCTAAACAATTTCACTAGATTCACTTTAGGGCCCAAAAACAAATCTAAAGGCTCGATTTAGGCAAAACTAGTTACGTAGACTTATTTTTTGCCCGAAGTGACCTTATAAGGATTGTTGGAGCTCCAAACGAGACTCTATGATTTATTATAATATATTATTTCTTGAAATACTCATTTTGGATCAAAATAAGTTTGCTAGAGTAACTTCGGAGCCAAAAAAACCCGTTTAAAAGGTCGATTTAGGCAAAACAAGTTATAAGGACTTAGTTTTTGCGCGAGGTGAGTTTTTTAGTGTTGTTGGATGTCAAAATGAGTTCCTATGAATTATATTAATGTATTATATGTTCAAATACTGATTTGGGATCACAACAACTTTGCTAGAGTCACTTCGGAGCCAAAATACTCAATTCAGGGATCAATTTAGGCAAACTTGTTATATGAACTTGGTTTTTACGCGATGTGAGCTCCTAAGTGTTGTTGGAGCTCAAAATGAGTCCCTACGAATTATATTAATGTATTATATGTTCAAATACTGATTTGGGATCACAACAACTTTGTTAGAGTCACTTTGGAGCCAAAATACCCAATTTAGGGCTCGATTTTGGAAAACTATTTATAAGGACTTAGTTTTTGCGCGAGGTAAGTTTTTAAGTGTTGTTGGAGCTCAAAATGAGTCCCTAGGACTTATTATAATATATTATATTAAATTACACATTTGGGACCTAAACAACTTCGCTAGATTCACTTCAGGGCCCAAAAACAAATCTAAAGGCTCGATTTAGGCAAAACTAGTTACGTAGACTTATTTTTTGCCCGAAGTGACCTTATAAGGCTTGTTGCAGCTCCAAACGAGTCTCTACGATTTATTATAATATATTATTTCTTGAAATACTCATTTTGGATCAAAATAAGTTTGCTACAGTGACTTCGGAGCTAAAAAAAACCCGTTTAAAAGGTCGATTTAGGCAAACCTAGTTATAAGGACTTTGTTTTTGCGCGAGATGAGTTTTTTAGTGTTGTTGGATGTCAAAATGAGTCCCTATGAATTATATTAATGTATTATATGTTCAAATACTCATTTGGGATAACAACAACTTTGCTAGAGTCACTTCGGAGCCAAAATACCCAATTCAGGGATCGATTTAGGCAAACTTGTTATACGAACTTGGTTTTTGCGCGATGTGAGCTTCTAAGTGTTGTTGGTGCTCAAAATGAGTCCCTACGAATTATATTAATGTATTATATGTTCAAATACTGATTTGGGATCACAACAACTTTGCTAGAGTCACTTCGGAGCCAAAATACCCAATTCAGGGATCGATTTAGGCAAACTTGTTATACGAACTTGGTTTTTGCACGATGTGAGCTTCTAAGTGTTGTTGGAGCTCAAAATGAGTCCCTACGAATTATATTAATGTATTATATGTTCAAATACTGATTTGGGATCAAAACAACTTTGCTAGAGTCACTTCGGAGCCAAAGTGCCCATTTTAGGGCTCGATTTAGGCAAACTAGTTATAAGGACTTAGTTTTTGCGCGAGATGAGTTTTTAAGTGTTGTTGGAGCTCAAAATGAGTCCCTACGAATTATATTAATGTATTATATGTTCAAATACTGATTTCGGATCACAACAACTTTGCTAGAGTCACTTCGGAGCCAAAATACCCAATTTAGGGATCGATTTAGGCAAACTAGTTATAAGGACTTACTTTTTGCGCGAGGTGAGTTTTTAAGTGTTGTTGGAGCTCAGAATGAGTCCCTGAGACTTATTATAATATATTATATTAAATTACTCATTTGGGATCTAAACAACTTTGCTAGATTCACTTCGGAGCCCAAAAACAAATCTAAAGGCTCGATTTAGGCAAAACTAGTTACGTAGACTTATTTTTTGCGCGAAGTGACCTTATAAGGCTTGTTGGAGCTCCAAACGAGTCTCTACGAGTTATTATAATATATTATTTGTTCAAATACTCATTTTAGATCAAAATAAGTTAGCTAGAGTAACTTCGGAGCCAAAAAAAACCCGTTTATAAGGTCGATTTATGCAAAACTAGTTATAAGGACTTAGTTTTTGCGCGAGGTGAGTTTTTTAATGTTGTTGGAGGTCAAAATGAGTCCCTACGAATTATATTAATGTATTATATGTTCAAATACTGATTTGGGATCACAACAACTTTGCTAGAGTCACTTCGGAGCCAAAATACCCAATTTAGGGCTCGATTTAGGCAAACTAGTTATGAGGACTTAGTTTTTGCGCGAGGTAAGTTTTTAAGTTTTGTTGGAGCTCAAAATGAGTCCCTAAGACTTATTATAATATATT
Source organism: Boehmeria nivea var. tenacissima (assembly GCA_018132145.1). Taxonomy (NCBI): domain Eukaryota; kingdom Viridiplantae; phylum Streptophyta; class Magnoliopsida; order Rosales; family Urticaceae; genus Boehmeria; species Boehmeria nivea. The sequence goes on along the minus strand of JACWIL010000016.1, from coordinate 114,424 downwards.
ATATTAAATTACACATTTGGGACCTAAACAATTTCGCTAGATTCACTTTAGGGCCCAAAAACAAATCTAAAGGCTCGATTTAGGCAAAACTAGTTACGTAGACTTATTTTTTGCCCGATGTGACCTTATAAGGATTGTTGGAGCTCCAAACGAGTCTCTATGATTTATTATAATATATTATTTCTTGAAATACTCATTTTGGATCAAAATAAGTTTGCTAGAGTAACTTCGGAGCCAAAAAAACCCGTTTAAAAGGTCGATTTAGGCAAAACTAGTTATAAGGACTTAGTTTTTGCGCGAGGTGAGTTTTTTAATGTTGTTGGAGGTCAAAATGAGTCCCTACGAATTATATTAATGTATTATATATTCAAATACTGATTTGGGATCACAACAACTTTGCTAGAGTCACTTCGGAGCCAAAATACCCAATTTAGGGCTCGATTTAGGCAAACTAGTTATAAGGACTTAGTTTTTGCGCGAGGTAAGTTTTTAAGTTTTGTTGGAGCTCAAAATGAGTCCCTAAGACTTATTATAATATATTATATTAAATTACACATTTGGGACCTAAACAATTTCACTAGATTCACTTTAGGGCCCAAAAACAAATCTAAAGGCTCGATTTAGGCAAAACTAGTTACGTAGACTTATTTTTTGCCCGAAGTGACCTTATAAGGATTGTTGGAGCTCCAAACGAGACTCTATGATTTATTATAATATATTATTTCTTGAAATACTCATTTTGGATCAAAATAAGTTTGCTAGAGTAACTTCGGAGCCAAAAAAACCCGTTTAAAAAGGTCGATTTAGGCAAAACAAGTTATAAGGACTTAGTTTTTGCGCGAGGTGAGTTTTTTAGTGTTGTTGGATGTCAAAATGAGTTCCTATGAATTATATTAATGTATTATATGTTCAAATACTGATTTGGGATCACAACAACTTTGCTAGAGTCACTTCGGAGCCAAAATACTCAATTCAGGGATCAATTTAGGCAAACTTGTTATATGAACTTGGTTTTTACGCGATGTGAGCTCCTAAGTGTTGTTGGAGCTCAAAATGAGTCCCTACGAATTATATTAATGTATTATATGTTCAAATACTGATTTGGGATCACAACAACTTTGTTAGAGTCACTTTGGAGCCAAAATACCCAATTTAGGGCTCGATTTTGGAAAACTATTTATAAGGACTTAGTTTTTGCGCGAGGTAAGTTTTTAAGTGTTGTTGGAGCTCAAAATGAGTCCCTAGGACTTATTATAATATATTATATTAAATTACACATTTGGGACCTAAACAACTTCGCTAGATTCACTTCAGGGCCCAAAAACAAATCTAAAGGCTCGATTTAGGCAAAACTAGTTACGTAGACTTATTTTTTGCCCGAAGTGACCTTATAAGGCTTGTTGCAGCTCCAAACGAGTCTCTACGATTTATTGTAATATATTATTTCTTGAAATACTCATTTTGGATCAAAATAAGTTTGCTACAGTGACTTCGGAGCTAAAAAAACCCGTTTAAAAGGTCGATTTAGGCAAACCTAGTTATAAGGACTTTGTTTTTGCGCGAGATGAGTTTTTTAGTGTTGTTGGATGTCAAAATGAGTCCCTATGAATTATATTAATGTATTATATGTTCAAATACTCATTTGGGATAACAACAACTTTGCTAGAGTCACTTCGGAGCCAAAATACCCAATTCAGGGATCGATTTAGGCAAACTTGTTATACGAACTTGGTTTTTGCGCGATGTGAGCTTCTAAGTGTTGTTGGTGCTCAAAATGAGTCCCTACGAATTATATTAATGTATTATATGTTCAAATACTGATTTGGGATCACAACAACTTTGCTAGAGTCACTTCGGAGCCAAAATACCCAATTCAGGGATCGATTTAGGCAAACTTGTTATACGAACTTGGTTTTTGCACGATGTGAGCTTCTAAGTGTTGTTGGAGCTCAAAATGAGTCCCTACGAATTATATTAATGTATTATATGTTCAAATACTGATTTGGGATCAAAACAACTTTGCTAGAGTCACTTCGGAGCCAAAGTGCCCATTTTAGGGCTCGATTTAGGCAAACTAGTTATAAGGACTTAGTTTTTGCGCGAGATGAGTTTTTAAGTGTTGTTGGAGCTCAAAATGAGTCCCTACGAATTATATTAATGTATTATATGTTCAAATACTGATTTCGGATCACAACAACTTTGCTAGAGTCACTTCGGAGCCAAAATACCCAATTTAGGGATCGATTTAGGCAAACTAGTTATAAGGACTTACTTTTTGCGCGAGGTGAGTTTTTAAGTGTTGTTGGAGCTCAGAATGAGTCCCTGAGACTTATTATAATATATTATATTAAATTACTCATTTGGGATCTAAACAACTTTGCTAGATTCACTTCGGAGCCCAAAAACAAATCTAAAGGCTCGATTTAGGCAAAACTAGTTACGTAGACTTATTTTTTGCGCGAAGTGACCTTATAAGGCTTGTTGGAGCTCCAAACGAGTCTCTACGAGTTATTATAATATATTATTTGTTCAAATACTCATTTTGGATCAAAATAAGTTTGCTAGAGTAACTTCGGAGCCAAAAAACCCGTTTAAAAGGTCGATTTAGGCAAAACTAGTTATAAGGACTTAGTTTTTGCGCGAGGTGAGTTTTTTAGTGTTGTTGGATGTCAAAATGAGTCCCTATGAATTATATTAATGTATTATATGTTCAAATACTGATTTGGGATCACAACAACTTTGCTAGAGTCACTTCGGAGCCAAAATACCCAATTCAGGGATCGATTTAGGCAAACTTGTTATAAGGACTTAGTTTTTGCGCGAGGTGACCTTCTAAGTGTTGTTGGAACTCAAAATGAGTCCCTACGAATTACATTAATGTATTATATGTTCAAATACTAATTTGGGATTACAACAACTTTGCTAGAGTCACTTCGGAGCCAAAGTACCCATTTTAGGGCTCGATTTAGGCAAACTAGTTATAAGGACTTAGTTTTTGCGCGAGGTGAGTTTTTAAGTGTTGTTGGAGCTGAAAATGAGTCCCTACGAATTATATTAATGTATTATATGTTCAAATACTGATTTGGGATCACAACAACTTTGCTAGAGTCACTTCGGAGCCAAAATACCCAATTTAGGGCTCGATTTAGGCAAACTAGTTATAAGGACTTAGTTTTTGCGCGAGGTGAGTTTTTAAGTGTTGTTGGAGCTCAAAATGAGTCCTTAAGACTTATTATAATATATTATATTAAATTACGCATTTGGGACCTAAACAACTTCGCTAGATTCACTTCGGAGCCCAAAAACAAATCTAAAGGCTCGATTTAGGCAAAACTAGTTAAGTAGACTTATTTTTTGCGCGAAGTGACCTTATAAGGCTTGTTGGAGCTCCGAACGAGTCTCTACGACTTATTATAATATATTATTTGTTCAAATACTCATTTTGGATCAAAATAAGTTTGCTAGAGTAACTTCGGAGCCCAAAAACCCGTTTAAAAGGTCGATTTAGGCAAAACTAGTTAGAAGGACTTAGTTTTTACGCGAGGTGAGTTTTTTAATGTTGTTGGACGTCAGAATGAGTCCCTACGAATTATATTAATGTATTATATGTTCAAATACTGATTTGGGATCACAACAACTTTGCTAGAGTCACTTCGGAGCCAAAATACCCAATTCAGGGATCGATTTAGGCAAACTTGTTATAAAGACTTAGTTTTTGCGCGAGGTGAGCTTCTAAGTGTTGTTGGAGATCAAAATGAGTCCCTACGAATTATATTAATGTATTATATGTTCAAATACTGATTTGGGATCACAACAACTTTGCTAGAGTTACTTCGGAGCCAAAGTACCCATTTTAGGGCTTGATTTAGGCAAACTAGTTATAAGGACTTAGTTTTTGCGCGAGGTGAGTTTTTAAGTGTTGTTGGAGCTGAAAATGAGTCACTACGAATTATATTAATGTATTATATGTTCAAATACTGATTTGGGATCACAACAACTTTGCTAGAGTCATTTCGGAGCCAAAATACCCAATTTAGGGCTCGATTTAGGCAAACTAGTTATAAGGACTTAGTTTTTGCGTGAGGTGAGTTTTTAAGTGTTGTTGGAGCTCAAAATGAGTCCTTAAGACTTATTATAATATATTATATTAAATTACGCATTTGGGACCTAAACAACTTCGCTAGATTCACTTCGGAGCCCAAAAACAAATCTAAAGGCTCGATTTAGGCAAAACTAGTTACGTAGACTTATTTTTTGTGCGAAGTGACCTTATAAGGCTTGTTGGAGCTCCGAACGAGTCTCTACGACTTATTATAATATATTATTTGTTCAAATACTCATTTTGGATCAAAATAAGTTTGCTAGAGTAACTTCGGAGCCAAAAAATCCGTTTAAAAGGTCGATTTATGCAAAACTAGTTATACGGACTTAGTTTTTGCGCGAGGTGAGTTTTTTATTGTTGTTGGATGTCAAAATGAGTCCCTATGAATTATATTAATGTATTATATGTTCAAATACTCATTTGGGATCACAACAACTTTGCTAGAGTCACTTCGGAGCCAAAATAAAGTAAACTTGTTATAAGGACTTAGTTTTTGCGCGATGTGAGCTTCTATGTGTTGTTGGAGCTCAAAATGAGTCCCTACAAATTATATTAATGTATTTTATTTTAAAATACTGATTTGGGATCACAAAAACTTTGCTATAGTTACTTTAGAGCCGAAATACCCAATTTAGGGCTCGATTTAGGAAAACTAGTTATAACGACTTAGTTTTTGCGCGAGGTAAGTTTTTAAGTTTTGTTGGAGCTCAAAATGAGTCCCTAAGACTTATTATAATATATTATATTAACTTACACATTTGGGACCTAAACAACTTCGCTAGATTCACTTCAGGGCCCAAAAACAAATCTAAAGGCTCGATTTAGGCAAAACTAGTTACGTAGACTTATTTTTTGCACGAAGTGACCTTATAAGGCTTGTTGGAGCTCCGAACGAGTCTCTACGACTTATTATAATATATTATTCGTTCAAATACTCATTTTGGATCAAAATAAGTTTGCTAGAGTAACTTCGGAGCCAAAAAACCCGTTTAAAATGTCGATTTAGGCAAAACTAGTTATAAGGACTTAGTTTTTGCGCGAGGTGAGCTTCTAAGTGTTGTTGGAGCTCAAAATGAGTCCCTACGAATTATATTAATGTATTATATGTTCAAATACTGATTTGGGATCACAACAACTTTGCTAGAGTCACTTCGGAGCCAAAATACCCAATTTAGGGCTCGATTTAGGCACTAGTTATAAGGACTTAGTTTTTGCGCGAGGTGAGTTTTTAAGTGTTGTTGGAGCTCAAAATGAGTCCCTAAGACTTAATATAATATATTATATTAAATTACACATTTGGGAACTAAACAACATCGCTAGATACACTTCGGAGCCCAAAAACAAATCTAAAGGCTCGATTTAGGGAAAACTAGTTACGTAGACTTATTTTTTGCGCGAAGTGACCTTATAAGGCTTGTTGGAGCTCCGAACGAGTCTCTACGAATTATTATAATATATTATTTGTTCAAATACTCATTTTGGATCAAAATAAGTTTGCTAGAGTAACTTCGGAGCCAAAAAAACCCGTTTAAAATGTCGATTTAGGCAAAACTAGTTAGAAGGACTTAGTTTTTACGCGAGGTGAGTTTTTTAATGTTGTTGGAGGTCAGAATGAGTCCCTACGAATTATATTAATGTATTATATGTTCAAATACTGATTTGGGATCACAACAACTTTGCTAGAGTCACTTCGGAGCCAAAATACCCAATTCAGGGATCGATTTAGGCAAACTTGTTATAAGGACTTAGTTTTTGCGCGAGGTGAGCTTCTAAGTGTTGTTGGAGCTCAAAATGAGTCCCTATGAATTATATTAATGTATTATATGTTCAAATACTGATTTGGGATCACAACAACTTTGCTAGAGTCACTTCGGAGCCAAAGTACCCATTTTAGGGCTCGATTTAGGCAAACTAGTTATAAGGACTTAGTTTTTGCGCGAGGTGAGTTTTTAAGTGTTGTTGGAGCTGAAAATGAGTCCCTACGAATTATATTAATGTATTATATGTTCAAATACTGATTTGGGATCACAACAACTTTGCTAGAGTCACTTCGGAGCCAAAATACCAAATTTAGGGCTCGATTTAGGCAAACTAGTTATAAGGACTTAGTTTTTGCGCGAGGTGAGTTTTTAAGTGTTGTTGGAGCTCAAAATGAGTCCTTAAGACTTATTATAATATATTATATTAAATTACGCATTTGGGACCTAAACAACTTCGCTAGATTCACTTCGGAGCCCAAAAACAAATCTAAAGGCTCGATTTAGGCAAAACTAGTTAAGTAGACTTATTTTTTGCGCGAAGTGACCTTATAAGGCTTGTTGGAGCTCCGAACGAGTCTCTACGACTTATTATAATATATTATTTGTTCAAATACTCATTTTGGATCAAAATAAGTTTGCTAGAGTAACTTCGGAGCCCAAAAACCCGTTTAAAAGGTCGATTTAGGCAAAACTAGTTAGAAGGACTAAGTTTTTACGCGAGGTGAGTTTTTTAATGTTGTTGGAGGTCAGAATGAGTCCCTACGAATTATATTAATGTATTATATGTTCAAATACTGATTTGGGATCACAACAACTTTGCTAGAGTCACTTCGGAGCCAAAATACCCAATTCAGGGATCGATTTAGGCAAACTTGTTATAAAGACTTAGTTTTTGCGCGAAGTGAGCTTCTAAGTGTTGTTGGAGATCAAAATGAGTCCCTACGAATTATATTAATGTATTATATGTTCAAATACTGATTTGGGATCACAACAACTTTGCTAGAGTTACTTCGGAGCCAAAGTACCCATTTTAGGGCTTGATTTAGGCAAACTAGTTATAAGGACTTAGTTTTTGCGCGAGGTGAGTTTTTAAGTGTTGTTGGAGCTGAAAATGAGTCACTACGAATTATATTAATGTATTATATGTTCAAATACTGATTTGGGATCACAACAACTTTGCTAGAGTCATTTCGGAGCCAAAATACCCAATTTAGGGCTCGATTTAGGCAAACTAGTTATAAGGACTTAGTTTTTGCGTGAGGTGAGTTTTTAAGTGTTGTTGGAGCTCAAAATGAGTCCTTAAGACTTATTATAATATATTATATTAAATTACACATTTGGGACCTAAACAACTTCGCTAGATTCACTTCGGAGCCCAAAAACAAATCTAAAGGCTCGATTTAGGCAAAACTAGTTACGTAGACTTATTTTTTGTGCGAAGTGACCTTATAAGGCTTGTTGGAGCTCCGAACGAGTCTCTACGACTTATTATAATATATTATTTGTTCAAATACTCATTTTGGATCAAAATAAGTTTGCTAGAGTAACTTCGGAGCCAAAAAACCCGTTTAAAAGGTCGATTTATGCAAAACTAGTTATACGGACTTAGTTTTTGCGCGAGGTGAGTTTTTTTATTGTTGTTGGATGTCAAAATGAGTCCCTATGAATTATATTAATGTATTATATGTTCAAATACTCATTTGGGATAACAACAACTTTGCTAGAGTCACTTCGGAGCCAAAATACCCAATTCAGGGATCGATTTAGGCAAACTTGTTATACGAACTTGGTTTTTGCGCGATGTGAGCTTCTAAGTGTTGTTGGTGCTCAAAATGAGTCCCTACGAATTATATTAATGTATTATATGTTCAAATACTGATTTGGGATCACAACAACTTTGCTAGAGTCACTTCGGAGCCAAAATACCCAATTCAGGGATCGATTTAGGCAAACTTGTTATACGAACTTGGTTTTTGCACGATGTGAGCTTCTAAGTGTTGTTGGAGCTCAAAATGAGTCCCTACGAATTATATTAATGTATTATATGTTCAAATACTGATTTGGGATCAAAACAACTGTGCTAGAGTCACTTCGGAGCCAAAGTGCCCATTTTAGGGCTCGATTTAGGCAAACTAGTTATAAGGACTTAGTTTTTGCGCGAGATGAGTTTTTAAGTGTTGTTGGAGCTCAAAATGAGTCCCTACGAATTATATTAATGTATTATATGTTCAAATACTGATTTCGGATCACAACAACTTTGCTAGAGTCACTTCGGAGCCAAAATACCCAATTTAGGGATCGATTTAGGCAAACTAGTTATAAGGACTTACTTTTTGCGCGAGGTGAGTTTTTAAGTGTTGTTGGAGCTCAGAATGAGTCCCTGAGACTTATTATAATATATTATATTAAATTACTCATTTGGGATCTAAACAACTTTGCTAGATTCACTTCGGAGCCCAAAAACAAATCTAAAGGCTCGATTTAGGCAAAACTAGTTACGTAGACTTATTTTTTGCGCGAAGTGACCTTATAAGGCTTGTTGGAGCTCCAAACGAGTCTCTACGAGTTATTATAATATATTATTTGTTCAAATACTCATTTTGGATCAAAATAAGTTTGCTAGAGTAACTTCGGAGCCAAAAAACCCGTTTAAAAGGTCGATTTAGGCAAAACTAGTTATAAGGACTTAGTTTTTGCGCGAGGTGAGTTTTTTAGTGTTGTTGGATGTCAAAATGAGTCCCTATGAATTATATTAATGTATTATATGTTCAAATACTGATTTGGGATCACAACAACTTTGCTAGAGTCACTTCGGAGCCAAAATACCCAATTCAGGGATCGATTTAGGCAAACTTGTTATAAGGACTTAGTTTTTGCGCGAGGTGACCTTCTAAGTGTTGTTGGAACTCAAAATGAGTCCCTACGAATTACATTAATGTATTATATGTTCAAATACTAATTTGGGATTACAACAACTTTGCTAGAGTCACTTCGGAGCCAAAGTACCCATTTTAGGGCTCGATTTAGGCAAACTAGTTATAAGGACTTAGTTTTTGCGCGAGGTGAGTTTTTAAGTGTTGTTGGAGCTGAAAATGAGTCCCTACGAATTATATTAATGTATTATATGTTCAAATACTGATTTGGGATCACAACAACTTTGCTAGAGTCACTTCGGAGCCAAAATACCCAATTTAGGGCTCGATTTAGGCAAACTAGTTATAAGGACTTAGTTTTTGCGCGAGGTGAGTTTTTAAGTGTTGTTGGAGCTCAAAATGAGTCCTTAAGACTTATTATAATATATTATATTAAATTACGCATTTGGGACCTAAACAACTTCGCTAGATTCACTTCGGAGCCCAAAAACAAATCTAAAGGCTCGATTTAGGCAAAACTAGTTAAGTAGACTTATTTTTTGCGCGAAGTGACCTTATAAGGCTTGTTGGAGCTCCGAACGAGTCTCTACGACTTATTATAATATATTATTTGTTCAAATACTCATTTTGGATCAAAATAAGTTTGCTAGAGTAACTTCGGAGCCCAAAAACCCGTTTAAAAGGTCGATTTAGGCAAAACTAGTTAGAAGGACTTAGTTTTTACGCGAGGTGAGTTTTTTAATGTTGTTGGACGTCAGAATGAGTCCCTACGAATTATATTAATGTATTATATGTTCAAATACTGATTTGGGATCACAACAACTTTGCTAGAGTCACTTCGGAGCCAAAATACCCAATTCAGGGATCGATTTAGGCAAACTTGTTATAAAGACTTAGTTTTTGCGCGAGGTGAGCTTCTAAGTGTTGTTGGAGATCAAAATGAGTCCCTACGAATTATATTAATGTATTATATGTTCAAATACTGATTTGGGATCACAACAACTTTGCTAGAGTTACTTCGGAGCCAAAGTACCCATTTTAGGGCTTGATTTAGGCAAACTAGTTATAAGGACTTAGTTTTTGCGCGAGGTGAGTTTTTAAGTGTTGTTGGAGCTGAAAATGAGTCACTACGAATTATATTAATGTATTATATGTTCAAATACTGATTTGGGATCACAACAACTTTGCTAGAGTCATTTCGGAGCCAAAATACCCAATTTAGGGCTCGATTTAGGCAAACTAGTTATAAGGACTTAGTTTTTGCGTGAGGTGAGTTTTTAAGTGTTGTTGGAGCTCAAAATGAGTCCTTAAGACTTATTATAATATATTATATTAAATTACGCATTTGGGACCTAAACAACTTCGCTAGATTCACTTCGGAGCCCAAAAACAAATCTAAAGGCTCGATTTAGGCAAAACTAGTTACGTAGACTTATTTTTTGTGCGAAGTGACCTTATAAGGCTTGTTGGAGCTCCGAACGAGTCTCTACGACTTATTATAATATATTATTTGTTCAAATACTCATTTTGGATCAAAATAAGTTTGCTAGAGTAACTTCGGAGCCAAAAAATCCGTTTAAAAGGTCGATTTATGCAAAACTAGTTATACGGACTTAGTTTTTGCGCGAGGTGAGTTTTTTATTGTTGTTGGATGTCAAAATGAGTCCCTATGAATTATATTAATGTATTATATGTTCAAATACTCATTTGGGATCACAACAACTTTGCTAGAGTCACTTCGGAGCCAAAATAAAGTAAACTTGTTATAAGGACTTAGTTTTTTGCGCGATGTGAGCTTCTATGTGTTGTTGGAGCTCAAAATGAGTCCCTACAAATTATATTAATGTATTTTATTTTAAAATACTGATTTGGGATCACAAAAACTTTGCTATAGTTACTTTAGAGCCGAAATACCCAATTTAGGGCTCGATTTAGGAAAACTAGTTATAACGACTTAGTTTTTGCGCGAGGTAAGTTTTTAAGTTTTGTTGGAGCTCAAAATGAGTCCCTAAGACTTATTATAATATATTATATTAACTTACACATTTGGGACCTAAACAACTTCGCTAGATTCACTTCAGGGCCCAAAAACAAATCTAAAGGCTCGATTTAGGCAAAACTAGTTACGTAGACTTATTTTTTGCACGAAGTGACCTTATAAGGCTTGTTGGAGCTCCGAACGAGTCTCTACGACTTATTATAATATATTATTCGTTCAAATACTCATTTTGGATCAAAATAAGTTTGCTAGAGTAACTTCGGAGCCAAAAAACCCGTATAAAATGTCGATTTAGGCAAAACTAGTTATAAGGACTTAGTTTTTGCGCGAGGTGAGCTTCTAAGTGTTGTTGGAGCTCAAAATGAGTCCCTACGAATTATATTAATGTATTATATGTTCAAATACTGATTTGGGATCACAACAACTTTGCTAGAGTCACTTCGGAGCCAAAATACCCAATTTAGGGCTCGATTTAGGCACTAGTTATAAGGACTTAGTTTTTGCGCGAGGTGAGTTTTTAAGTGTTGTTGGAGCTCAAAATGAGTCCCTAAGACTTAATATAATATATTATATTAAATTACACATTTGGGAACTAAACAACATCGCTAGATACACTTCGGAGCCCAAAAACAAATCTAAAGGCTCGATTTAGGGAAAACTAGTTACGTAGACTTATTTTTTGCGCGAAGTGACCTTATAAGGCTTGTTGGAGCTCCGAACGAGTCTCTACGAATTATTATAATATATTATTTGTTCAAATACTCATTTTGGATCAAAATAAGTTTGCTAGAGTAACTTCGGAGCCAAAAAAACCCGTTTAAAATGTCGATTTAGGCAAAACTAGTTAGAAGGACTTAGTTTTTACGCGAGGTGAGTTTTTTAATGTTGTTGGAGGTCAGAATGAGTCCCTACGAATTATATTAATGTATTATATGTTCAAATACTGATTTGGGATCACAACAACTTTGCTAGAGTCACTTCGGAGCCAAAATACCCAATTCAGGGATCGATTTAGGCAAACTTGTTATAAGGACTTAGTTTTTGCGCGAGGTGAGCTTCTAAGTGTTGTTGGAGCTCAAAATGAGTCCCTATGAATTATATTAATGTATTATATGTTCAAATACTGATTTGGGATCACAACAACTTTGCTAGAGTCACTTCGGAGCCAAAGTACCCATTTTAGGGCTCGATTTAGGCAAACTAGTTATAAGGACTTAGTTTTTGCGCGAGGTGAGTTTTTAAGTGTTGTTGGAGCTGAAAATGAGTCCCTACGAATTATACTAATGTATTATATGTTCAAATACTGATTTGGGATCACAACAACTTTGCTAGAGTCATTTCGGAGCCAAAATACCCAATTTAGGGCTCGATTTAGGCAAACTAGATATAAGGACTTAGTTTTTGTGTGAGGTGAGTTTTTACGTGTTGTTGGAGCTCAAAATGAGTCCTTAAGACTTATTATAATATATTATATTAAATTACACATTTGGGACCTAAACAACTTCGCTAGATTCACTTCGGAGCCCAAAAACAAATCTAAAGGCTCGATTTAGGCAAAATTAGTTACGTAGACTTATTTTTTGCGCGAAGTGACCTTATAAGGCTTGTTGGAGCTCCGAACGAGTCTCTACGACTTATTATAATATATTATTTGTTCAAATACTCATTTTGGATCAAAATAAGTTTGCTAGAGTAACTTCGGAGCCAAAAACACCCGTTTAAAAGGTCGATTTAGGCAAAACTAGTTAGAAGGACTTAGTTTTTACGCGAGGTGAGTTTTTTAATGTTGTTGGAGGTCAGAATGAGTCCCTACGAATTATATTAATGTATTATATGTTCAAATACAGATTTGGGATCACAACAACTTTGCTAGAGTCACTTCGGAGCCAAAATACCCAATTCAGGGATCGATTTAGGCAAACTTGTTATAAGGACTTAGTTTTTGCGCGAGGTGAGCTTCTAAGTGTTGTTGGAGCTCAAAATGAGTCCCTACGAATTATATTAATGTATTATATGTTCAAATACTGATTTGGGATCACAACAACTTTGCTAGAGTCACTTCGGAGCCAAAGTACCCATTTTAGGGCTCGATTTAGGCAAACTAGTTATAAGGACTTAGTTTTTGCGCGAGGTGAGTTTTTAAGTGTTGTTGGAGCTGAAAATGAGTCCCTACGAATTATATTAATGTATTATATGTTAACAACTTTGCTAGAGTCACTTCGGAGCCAAAATACCCAATTTAGGGCTCGATTTAGGCAAACTAGTTATAAGGACTTAGTTTTTGCGCGAGGTGAGTTTTTAATTGTTGTTGGAGCTCAAAATGAGTCCTTAAGACTTATTATAATATATTATATTAAATTACACATTTGGGACCTAAACAACTTCGCTAGATTCACTTCGGAGCCCAAAAACAAATCTAAAGGCTCGATTTAGGCAAAACTAGTTACGTAGACTTATTTTTTGCGCGAAGTGAGTTTTTTTAGTGTTGTTGGATGTCAAAATAAGTCCCTATGAATTATATTAATGTATTATATGTTCAAATACTCATTTGGGATCACAACAACTTTGCTAGAGTCACTTCGGAGCCAAAATAAAGCAAACTTGTTATAAGGACTTAGTTTTTGCGCGATGTGAGCTTCTATGTGTTGTTGGAGCTCAAAATGAGTCCCTACGAATTATATTAATGTATTTTATTTTAAAATACTGATTTGGGATCACAAAAACTTTGCTAGAGTTACTTTAGAGCCGAAATACCCAATTTAGGGCTCGATTTAGGAAAACTAGTTATAACGACTTAGTTTTTGCGCGAGGTAAGTTTTTAAGTGTTGTTGGAGCTCAAAATGAGTCCCTAAGACTTATTATAATGTATTATATTAAATTACACATTTGGGACCTAAACAATTTTGCTAGATTCACTTCAGGGCCCAAAAACAAATCTAAAGGCTCGATTTAGGCAAAACTAGTTACGTAGACTTATTTTTTGCGCGAAGTGACCTTATAAGGCTTGTTGGAGCTCCGAACGAGTCTCTACGACTTATTATAATATATTATTTGTTCAAATACTCATTTTGGATCAAAATAGGTTTGCTAGAGTAACTTCGGAGCTAAAAAACCCGTTTAAAATGTCGATTTAGGCAAAACTAGTTATAAGGACTTAGTTTTTGCGCGAAGTGAGTTTTTTAGTCTTGTTGGATATCAAAGTGAGTCCCTACGAATTATATTAATGTATTATATGTTCAAATAATGATTTGGGATCACAACAACTTTGCTAGAGTCACTTCGGAGCCAAAATACCCAATTCAGGGATCGATTTAGGCAAACTTGTTATAAGGACTTAGTTTTTGCGCGAGGTGAGCTTCTAAGTGTTGTTGGAGCTCAAAATGAGTCCCTACGAATTATATTAATGTATTATATGTTCAAATACTGATTTGGGATCACAAAAACTTTTCTAGAATCACTTCGGAGCCAAAATACCCAATTTAGGGCTCGATTTAGGCACTAGTTATAAGGACTTAGTTTTTGCGCGAGGTGAGTTTTTAAGTGTTGTTGGAGCTCAAAATGAGTCCTTAAGACTTATTATAATATATTATATTAAATTACACATTTGGGACCTAAACAACTTCGCTAGATTCACTTCGGAGCCCAAAAAAAATCTAAAGGCTCGATTTAGGCAAAACTAGTTACGTAGATTATTTTTTGCGCGAAGTGACCTTATAAGGCTTGTTGGAGCTCCGAAAGAGTCTCTACGACTTATTATAATATATTATTTGTTTAAATACTCATTTTAGATCAAAATAAGTTTGCTAGAGTAACTTCGGAGCCAAAAAACCCGTTTAAAAGGTCGATTTAGGCAAAACTAGTTATAAGGACTTAGTTTTTGGGATCACAACGACTTTGCTAGAGTCACTTTAGAGCCAAAATACCCAATTTATGGCTCGATTTAGGAAAACTAGTTATAAGGACTTAGTTTTTGCGCGAGGTGAGTTTTTTAGTCTTGTTGGATATCAAAGTGAGTCCCTACGAATTATATTAATGTATTATATGTTCAAATAATGATTTGGGATCACAACAACTTTGCTAGAGTCACTTCGGAGCCAAAATACCCAATGTAGGGATCGATTTAGGAAAACTTGTTATAAGGACTTAGTTTTTGCGCGATGTGAGCTTCTAAGTGTTGTTGGAGCTCAAAATGAGTCCCTACGAATTATATTAATGTATTATATTTTAAAATACTAATTTGGGATCACATTAACTTTGCTAGAGTCACTTTGGAGCCAAAATACCCAATTTAGGGCTCGATTTAGGCAAACTAGTTATAAGGACATAGTTTTTGCGCGAGGTAAGTTTTTAAGTGTTGTTGGAGCTCAAAATGAGTCCCTAAGACTTATTATAATATATTATATTAAATTACACGTTTGGGACCTAAACAATTTCGCTAGATTCACTTCAGGGCCCAAAAACAAATCTAAAGGCTCGATTTAGACAAAACTAGTTACGTAGACTGATTTTTTGCCCGAAGTGACCTTATAAGGCTTGTTGGAGCTCCGAACGAGTCTATGATTTATTATAATATATTATTTCTAGAAATACTCATTTTCGATCAAAATAAGTTTGCTAGAGTAACTTCGGAGCCAAAAAACCCGTTTAAAAGGTCGATTTTGGCAAAACTAGTTATAAGGACTTAGTTTTTGCGCGAGGTTAGTTTTTTAGTGTTGTTGGATGTCAAAATGAGTCCCTACGAATTATATTAATGTATTATATGTTCAAATACTTATTTGGGATCACAACAACTTTACTAGAGTCACTTCGGAGCCAAAATACCCAATTCAGGGATCGATTTAGGCAAACTTGTTATCAGGACTTAGTTTTTGCGCGAGGTGAGCTTCTAAGTGTTGTTGGAGCTCAAAATGAGTCCCTACGAATTATATTAATGTATTATATGTTCAAATACTGATTTGGGATCACAACAACTTTGCTAGAGTCACTTCGGAGCCAAAATACCCAATTTAGGGCTCGATTTAGGCAAACTAGTTATAAGGACTTAGTTTTTGCGCTAGGTGAGTTTTTAAGTGTTGTTGGAGTTTAAAATGAGTCCCTAAGACTTATTATAACATATTATATTAAATTACACATTTGGGACCTAAACAACTTCGCTAGATTCACTTCGGAGCCCAAAAACAAATCTAAAGGCTCGATTTAGGCAAAACTATTTACGTAGACTTATTTTTTGCGCGAAGTGACCTTATAAGGCTTGTTGGAGCTCCGAACGAGTCTCTACGACTTATGATAATATATTATTTGTTCAAATACTCATTTTTGATCAAAATAAGTTTGCTAGAGTAACTTTGGAGCCAAAAAAACCCGTTTAAAAGGTCGATTTTGGCAGAAGTAGTTATAAGGACTTAGTTTTTACGCGAGGTGAGTTTTTTAATGTTGTTGGAAGTCAAAATGAGTCCCTACGAATTATATTTATGTATTATATGTTCAAATACTGATTTGGGATCACAACAACTTTGCTAGAGTCACTTCGGAGCCAAAATACCCAATTTAGGGATCGATTTAGGCAAACTTGTTATAAGGACTTAGTTTTTGCGCGAGGTGAGCTTCTAAGTGTTGTTGGAGCTCAAAATGAGTCCCTACGAATTATATTAATGTATTATATTTTAAAATACTGATTTGGGATCACAACAACTTTGCTAGAGTTACTTTGGAGCGAAAATACCCAATTTAGGGCTCGATTTAGGCAAACTAGTTATAAGGACATAGTTTTTGCGCGAGGTAAGTTTTTAAGTGTTGTTGGAGCTCAAAATGAGTCCCTAAGACTTATTATAATATATTATATTAAATTACACATTTGGGACCTAAACAATTTCGCTAGATTCAGTTCCGGGCCCAAAAACAAATCTAAAGGCTCGATTTAGACAAAACTAGTTACGTAGACTTATTTTTTGCTCGAAGTGACCTTATAAGGCTTGTTGGAGCTCCGATCGAGTCTCTATGATTTATTATAATATATTATTTCTAGAAATACTCCTTTTGGATCAAAATAAGTTTGCTAGAGTAACTTCGGAGCCAAAAAACCCATTTAAAAGGTCGATTTTGGCAAAACTAGTTATAAGGACTTAGTTTTTGCGCGAGGTGAGTTTTTTAGTGTTGTTGGATGTCAAAATGAGTCCCTACGAATTATATTAATGTATTATATGTTCAAATACTTCTTTGGGATCACAACAACTTTGCTAGAGTCACTTCGGACCAAAAATACCCAATTAAGGGATCGATTTAGGCAAACTTGTTATAAGGACTTAGTTTTTGCGCGAGGTGAGCTTCTAAGTGTTGTTGGAGCTCAAAATGAGTCCCTACGAATTATATTAATGTATTATATTTTAAAATACTGATTTGGGATCACAACAACTTTGCTAGAGTTACTTTGGAGCGAAAATACCCAATTTAGGGCTCGATTTAGGCAAACTAGTTATAAGGACATAGTTTTTGCGCGAGGTGAGTTTTTAAGTGTTGTTGGAGCTCAAAATGAGTCCCTAAGACTTATTATAATATATTATATTAATTACACATTTGGGACCTAAACAACTTCGCTAGATTCACTTCGAGGCCCAAAAACAAATCTAAAGGCTCGATTTAGGCAAAACTAGTTACGTAGACTTAGTTTTTTGCCCGAAGTGACCTTATAAGGCTTGTTGGAGCTCCGAACGAGTCTCTATGATTTATTATAATATATTATTTCTAGAAATACTCATTTTGGATCAAATAAGTTTGCTAGAGTAACTTCGGAGCCAAAAAAACCCGTTTAAAAGGTCGATTTAGGCAAAACTAGTTATAAGGACTTAGTTTTTGCGCGAGGTGAGTTTTTTAGTGTTGTTGGAGGTCAAAATGAGTCCCTACAAATTATATTAATGTATTATATGTTCAAATACTGATTTGGGATCACAACAACTTTGCAAGAGTCACTTCGGAGCCAAAATACCCAATTCAGGGATCGATTTAGGCAAACTTGTTATAAGGACTTAGTTTTTGCGCGAGGTGAGCTTCTAAGTGTTGTTGGAGCTCAAAATGAGTCCCTACGAATTATATTAATGTATTATATGTTCAAATACTGATTTGGGATCACAACAACTTTGCTAGAGTCACTTCGTAGCCAAAATACCCAATTTAGGGATCGATTTAGGCAAACTTGTTATAAGGACTTAGTTTTTGCACGAGGTGAGCTTCTAAGTGTTGTTGGAGCTCAAAATGAGTCCCTACGAATTATATTAATCTGTTAAATGTTCAAATACTGATTTGGGATCACAACAACTTTGCTAGAGTCACTTCGGAGCCAAAATACCCAATTTAGGGCTCGATTTAGCAAACTAGTTATAAGGACATAGTTTTTGCGCGCGGTGAGTTTTTAAGTGTTGTTGGAGCTCCAAATGAGTCCCTAAGACTTATTATAATATATTATATTAAATTACACATTTGGGACCTAAACAACTTCGCAAGATTCACTTCGGAGCCCAAAAACAAATCTAAAGGCTCGATTTAGGCAAAATAGTTACATAGACTTAGTTTTTGCACGAAGTGACTTTATAAGGCTTGTTGGAGCTCCAAACGAGTCTCTACGACTTATTATAATATATTATTTGTTAAAATACTCATTTTGGATCAAAATAAGTTTGCTAGAGTACCTTCGGAGCCAAAAAACCCGTTTAAAAGGTCGATTTAGGAAAAACTAGTTATAAGGACTTAGTTTTTGCGCGAAGTGAGTTTTTTTGTGTTGTTGGAGGTCAAAATGAGTCCCTACGAATTATATTAATGTATTATATGTTCAAATACTGATTTGGGATCACAACAACTTTGCTAGAGTCACTTCGGAGCCAAAGTACCCAATTTAGGGCTCGATTTAGGCAAACTAGTTATAGGGACTTAGTTTTTGCGCGAGGTGAGTTTTAAGTGTTGTTGGAGCTAAAATGAGTCCCTACGAATTATATTAATCTGTTAAATGTTCAAATACTGATTTGGGATCACAACAACTTTGCTAGAGTCACTTCGGAGCCAAAATACCCAATTTAGGGCTCGATTTAGGCAAACTAGTTATAAGGACTTAGTTTTTGCGCGCGGTGAGTTTTTAAGTGTTGTTGGAGCTCCAAATGAGTCCCTAAGACTTATTATAATATATTATATTAAATTACACATTTGGGACCTAAACAACTTCGCAAGATTCACTTCGGAGCCCAAAAACAAATCTAAAGGCTAGATTTAGGCAAAACTAGTTACATAGACTTAGTTTTTGCGCGAAGTGACCTTATAAGGCTTGTTGGAGGTCCAAACGAGTCTCTACGACTTATTATAATATATTATTTGTTAAAATACTCATTTTGGATCAAAATAAGTTTGCTAGAGTAACTTCGGAGCCAAAAAACCCGTTTAAAAGGTCGATTTAGGAAAAACTAGTTATAAGGACTTAGTTTTTGCGCGAAGTGAGTTTTTTTGTGTTGTTGGAGGTCAAAATGAGTCCCTACAAATTATATTAATCTGTTAAATGTTCAAATACTGATTTGGGATCACAACAACTTTGCTAGAGTCACTTCGGAGCCAAAATACCCAATTTAGGGCTCGATTTAGGCAAACTAGTTATAAGGACATAGTTTTTGCGCGCGTTGAGTTTTTAAGTGTTGTTGGAGCTCCAAATGAGTCCCTAAGACTTATTATAATATATTATATTAAATTACACATTTGGGACCTAAACAACTTCGCAAGATTCACTTCGGAGCCCAAAAACAAATCTAAAGGCTCGATTTAGGCAAAACTAGTTACATAGACTTAGTTTTTGCACGAAGTGACTTTATAAGGCTTGTTGGAGCTCCAAACGAGTCTCTACGACTTATTATAATATATTATTTGTTAAAATACTCATTTGGATCAAAATAAGTTTGCTAGAGTACCTTCGGAGCCAAAAAAACCCGTTTAAAAGGTCGATTTAGGAAAAACTAGTTATAAGGACTTAGTTTTTGCGCGAAGTGAGTTTTTTAGTGTTGTTGGAGGTCAAAATGAGTCCTTATGAATTATATTAATGTATTATATGTTGAAATACTGATTTGGGATCACAATAACTTTGCTAGAGTCACTTCGGAGCCAAAGTACCCATTTTAGGCTCGATTTAGGCAAACTAGTTATAAGGACTTAGTTTTTCGCGAGGTGAGTTTTAAGTGTTGCTGGAGCTAAAATGAGTCCCTACGAATTATATTAATCTGTTAAATGTTCAAATACTGATTTGGGATCACAATAACTTTGCTAGAGTCACTTCGGAGCCAAAATACCCATTTTATGGCTCGATTTAGGCAAACTAGTTATAAGGACTTAGTTTTTGCGCGCGGTGAGTTTTTAAGTGTTGTTGGAGCTCCAAATGAGTCCCTAAGACTTATTATAATATATTAAATTAAATTACACATTTGGGACCTAAACAACTTCGCAAGATTCACTTCGGAGCCCAAAAACCCGTTTAAAAGGTCGATTTAGGAAAAACTAGTTATAAGGACTTAGTTTTTGCGCGAGGTGAGTTTTTAGTGTTGTTGGAGGTCAAAATGAGTCCCTACGAATTATATTAATGTATTATATGTTCAAATACTGATTTGGGATCACAACAACTTTGCTAGAGTCACTTCGGAGCCAAAATACCCAATTTAGGGATCGATTTAGGAAAACTTGTTATAAGGACTTAGTTTTTGCGCGAGGTGAGCTTCTAAGTGTTGTTGGAGCTCAAAATGAGTCCCTACGAATTATATTAATGTATTATATGTTCAAATACTGATTTGGGATCACAACAACTTTGCTAGAGTCACTTCGGAGCCAAAATACCCAATTTAGGGCTCGATTTAGGCAAACTAGTTATAAGGACTTAGTTTTTGCGCGAGGTGAGTTTTTAAGTGTTGTTGGAGCTCAAAATGAGTCCCTACGAATTATATTAATCTGTTAAATGTTCAAATACTGATTTGGGATCACAACAACTTTGCTAGAGTCACTTCGGAGCCAAAATACCCAATTTAGGGCTCGATTTAGGCAAACTAGTTATAAGGACTTAGTTTTTGCGCGCGGTGAGTTTTTAAGTGTTGTTGGAGCTCCAAATGAGTCCCTAAGACTTATTATAATATATTATATTAAATTACACATTTGGGACCTAAACAACTTCGCAAGATTCACTTCGGAGCCCAAAAACAAATCTAAAGGCTCGATTTAGGCAAAACTAGTTACATAGACTTAGTTTTTGCGCGAAGTGACCTTATAAGGCTTGTTGGAGCTCCAAACGAGTCTCTACGACTTATTATAATATATTATTTGTTAAAATACTCATTTTGGATCAAAATAAGTTTGCTAGAGTAACTTCGGAGCCAAAAAAACCCGTTTAAAAGGTCGATTTAGGAAAAACTAGTTATAAGGACTTAGTTTTTGCGCGAAGTGAGTTTTTTTGTGTTGTTGGAGGTCAAAATGAGTCCCTACGAATTATATTAATGTATTATATGTTCAAATACTGATTTGGGATCACAACAACTTTGCTAGAGTCACTTCGGAGCCAAAATACCCAATTTAGGGATCGATTTAGGCAAACTTGTTATAAGGACTTAGTTTTTGCGCGAGGTGAGCTTCTAAGTGTTGTTGGAGCTCAAAATGAGTCCCTACGAATTATATTAATGTATTATATGTTCAAATACTGATTTGGGATCACAACAACTTTGCTAGAGTCACTTCGGAGCCAAAGTACCAATTTTAGGGCTCGATTTAGGCAAACTAGTTATAGGGACTTAGTTTTTGCGCGAGGTGAGTTTTTAAGTGTTGTTGGAGCTCAAAATGAGTCCCTACGAATTATATTAATCTGTTAAATGTTCAAATACTGATTTGGGATCACAACAACTTTGCTAGAGTCACTTCGGAGCCAAAATACCCAATTTAGGGCTCGATTTAGGCAAACTAGTTATAAGGACTTAGTTTTTGCGCGCGGTGAGTTTTTAAGTGTTGTTGGAGCTCCAAATGAGTCCCTAAGACTTATTATAATATATTATATTAAATTACACATTTGGGACCTAAACAACTTCGCAAGATTCACTTCGGAGCCCAAAAACAAATCTAAAGGCTCGATTTAGGCAAAACTAGTTACATAGACTTAGTTTTTGCGCGAAGTGACCTTATAAGGCTTGTTGGAGCTCCAAACGAGTCTCTACGACTTATTATAATATATTATTTGTTAAAATACTCATTTTGGATCAAAATAAGTTTGCTAGAGTAACTTCGGAGCCAAAAAACCCGTTTAAAAGGTCGATTTAGGAAAAACTAGTTATAAGGACTTAGTTTTTGCGCGAGGTGAGTTTTTTAGTGTTGTTGGAGGTCAAAATGAGTTCCTACGAATTATATTAATGTATTATATGTTCAAATACTGATTTGGGATCACTACAACTTTGCTAGAGTCACTTCGGAGCCAAAATATCCAATTTAGGGATCGATTTAGGCAAACTTGTTATAAGGACTTAGTTTTTGCGCGATGTGAGCTTCTAAGTGTTGTTGGAGGTCAAAATGAGTCCCTACGAATTATATTAATGTATTATATGTTCAAATACTGATTTGGGATCACAACAACATTGCTAGAGTCACTTCGGAGCCAAAATACCCATTTTAGGGCTCGATTTAGGCAAACTAGTTATAAGGACTTAGTTTTTGCGCGAGGTGAGTTTTTAAGTGTTGTTGGAGCTCAAAATGAGTCCCTACGAATTATATTAATCTGTTAAATGTTCAAATACTGATTTGGGATCACAACAACTTTGCTAGAGTCACTTCGGAGCCAAAATACCCAATTTAGGGCTCGATTTAGGCAAACTAGTTATAAGGACTTAGTTTTTGCGCGCGGTGAGTTTTTAAGTGTTGTTGGAGCTCCAAATGAGTCCCTAAGACTTATTATAATATATTATATTAAATTACACATTTGGGACCTAAACAACTTCGCAAG
The DNA here is from genome assembly GCA_018132145.1 of Boehmeria nivea var. tenacissima. Taxonomy (NCBI): domain Eukaryota; kingdom Viridiplantae; phylum Streptophyta; class Magnoliopsida; order Rosales; family Urticaceae; genus Boehmeria; species Boehmeria nivea. The sequence goes on along the minus strand of JACWIL010000016.1, from coordinate 91,701 downwards.
ATTCACTTCGGAGCCCAAAAACAAATCTAAAGGCTCGATTTAGGCAAAACTAGTTACATAGACTTAGTTTTTGCGCGAAGTGACCTTATAAGGCTTGTTGGAGCTCCAAACGAGTCTCTACGACTTATTATAATATATTATTTGTTAAAATACTCATTTTGGATCAAAATAAGTTTGCTAGAGTAACTTCGGAGCCAAAAAACCCGTTTAAAAGGTCGATTTAGGAAAAACTAGTTATAAGGACTTAGTTTTTGCGCGAAGGTGAGTTTTTTAGTGTTGTTGGAGGTCAAAATGAGTCCCTACGAATTATATTAATGTATTATATGTTCAAATACTGATTTGGGATCACAACAACTTTGCTAGAGTCACTTCGGAGCCAAAATACCCAATTTAGGGATCGATTTAGGCAAACTTGTTATAAGGACTTAGTTTTTGCGCGAGGTGAGCTTCTAAGTGTTGTTGGAGCTCAAAATGAGTCCCTACGAATTATATTAATGTATTATATGTTCAAATACTGATTTGGGATCACAACAACTTTGCTAGAGTCACTTCGGAGCCAAAGTACCAATTTTAGGGCTCGATTTAGGCAAACTAGTTATAGGGACTTAGTTTTTGCGCGAGGTGAGTTTTTAAGTGTTGTTGGAGCTCAAAATGAGTCCCTACGAATTATATTAATCTGTTAAATGTTCAAATACTGATTTGGGATCACAACAACTTTGCTAGAGTCACTTCGGAGCCAAAATACCCAATTTAGGGCTCGATTTAGGCAAACTAGTTATAAGGACTTAGTTTTTGCGCGCGGTGAGTTTTTAAGTGTTGTTGGAGCTCCAAATGAGTCCCTAAGACTTATTATAATATATTATATTAAATTACACATTTGGGACCTAAACAACTTCGCAAGATTCACTTCGGAGCCCAAAAACAAATCTAAAGGCTCGATTTAGGCAAAACTAGTTACATAGACTTAGTTTTTGCGCGAAGTGACCTTATAAGGCTTGTTGGAGCTCCAAACGAGTCTCTACGACTTATTATAATATATTATTTGTTAAAATACTCATTTTGGATCAAATAAGTTTGCTAGAGTAACTTCGGAGCCAAAAAACCCGTTTAAAAGGTCGATTTAGGAAAAACTAGTTATAAGGACTTAGTTTTTGCGCGAGGTGAGTTTTTTTAGTGTTGTTGGAGGTCAAAATGAGTCCCTACGAATTATATTAATGTATTATATGTTCAAATACTGATTTGGGATCACAACAACTTTGCTAGAGTCACTTCGGAGCCAAAATACCCAATTTAGGGATCGATTTAGGCAAACTTGTTATAAGGACTTAGTTTTTGCGCGAGGTGAGCTTCTAAGTGTTGTTGGAGCTCAAAATGAGTCCCTACGAATTATATTAATGTATTATATGTTCAAATACTGATTTGGGATCACAACAACTTTGCTAGAGTCACTTCGGAGCCAAAATACCCAATTTAGGGCTCGATTTAGGCAAACTAGTTATAAGGACTTAGTTTTTGCGCGCGGTGAGTTTTTAAGTGTTGTTGGAGCTCCAAATGAGTCCCTAAGACTTATTATAATATATTATATTAAATTACACATTTGGGACCTAAACAACTTCGCAAGATTCACTTCGGAGCCCAAAAACAAATCTAAAGGCTCGATTTAGGCAAAACTAGTTACATAGACTTAGTTTTTGCGCGAAGTGACCTTATAAGGCTTGTTGGAGCTCCAAACGAGTCTCTACGACTTATTATAATATATTATTTGTTAAAATACTCATTTTGGATCAAAATAAGTTTGCTAGAGTAACTTCGGAGCCAAAAAACCCGTTTAAAAGGTCGATTTAGGAAAAACTAGTTATAAGGACTTAGTTTTTGCGCGAGGTGAGTTTTTTAGTGTTGTTGGAGGTCAAAATGAGTCCCTACGAATTATATTAATGTATTATATGTTCAAATACTGATTTGGGATCACAACAACTTTGCTAGAGTCACTTCGGAGCCAAAATACCCAATTTAGGGATCGATTTAGGCAAACTTGTTATAAGGACTTAGTTTTTGCGCGAGGTGAGCTTCTAAGTGTTGTTGGAGCTCAAAATGAGTCCCTACGAATTATATTAATGTATTATATGTTCAAATACTGATTTGGGATCACAACAACTTTGCTAGAGTCACTTCGGAGCCAAAATACCCAATTTAGGGCTCGATTTAGGCAAACTAGTTATAAGGACTTAGTTTTTGCGCGAGGTGAGTTTTTAAGTGTTGTTGGAGCTCAAAATGAGTCCCTACGAATTATATTAACTGTATTAATGTTCAAATACTGATTTGGGATCACAACAACTTTGCTAGAGTCACTTCGGAGCCAAAATACCCAATTTAGGGCTCGATTTAGGCAAACTAGTTATAAGGACTTAGTTTTTGCGCGCGGTGAGTTTTTAAGTGTTGTTGGAGCTCCAAATGAGTCCCTAAGACTTATTATAATATATTATATTAAATTACACATTTGGGACCTAAACAACTTCGCTAGATTCACTTCGGAGCCCAAAAACAAATCTAAAGGCTCGATTTAGGCAAAACTAGTTACATAGACTTAGTTTTTGCGCGAAGTGACCTTATAAGGCTTGTTGGAGCTCCAAACGAGTCTCTACGACTTATTATAATATATTATTTGTTCAAATACTCATTTTGGATCAAATAAGTTTGCTAGAGTAACTTCGAAGCCAAAAAACCCGTTTAAAAGGTCGATTTAGGAAAAACTAGTTATAAGGACTTAGTTTTGCGCGAGGTGAGTTTTTTAGTGTTGTTGGAGGTCAAAATGAGTCCCTACGAATTATATTAATGTATTATATGTTCAAATACTGATTTGGGATCACAACAACTTTGCTAGAGTCACTTCGGAGCCAAAATACCCAATTTAGGGATCGATTTAGGCAAACTTGTTATAAGGACTTAGTTTTGCGCGAGGTGAGTTTCTAAGTGTTGTTGGAGCTCAAAATGAGTCCCTACGAATTATATTAATGTATTATATGTTCAAATACTGATTTGGGATCACAACAACTTTGCTAGAGTCACTTCGGAGCCAAAATACCCAATTTAGGGATCGATTTAGGCAAACTTGTTATAAGGACTTAGTTTTTGCGCGAGGTGAGCTTCTAAGTGTTGTTGGAGCTCAAAATGAGTCCCTACGAATTATATTAATGTATTATATGTTCAAATACTGATTTGGGATCACAACAACTTTGCTAGAGTCACTTCGGAGCCAAAATACCCATTTTAGGGCTCGATTTAGGCAAACTAGTTATAAGGACTTAGTTTTTGCGCGAGGTGAGTTTTTAAGTGTTGTTGGAGCTCAAAATGAGTCCCTACGAATTATATTAATCTGTTAAATGTTCAAATACTGATTTGGGATCACAACAACTTTGCTAGAGTCACTTCGGAGCCAAAATACCCAATTTAGGGCTCGATTTAGGCAAACTAGTTATAAGGACTTAGTTTTTGCGCGCGGTGAGTTTTTAAGTGTTGTTGGAGCTCCAAATGAGTCCCTAAGACTTATTATAATATATTATATTAAATTACACATTTGGGACCTAAACAACTTCGCAAGATTCACTTCGGAGCCCAAAAACAAATCTAAAGGCTCGATTTAGGCAAAACTAGTTACATAGACTTAGTTTTTGCGCGAAGTGACCTTATAAGGCTTGTTGGAGCTCCAAACGAGTCTCTACGACTTATTATAATATATTATTTGTTAAAATACTCATTTTGGATCAAAATAAGTTTGCTAGAGTAACTTCGGAGCCAAAAAAACCCGTTTAAAAGGTCGATTTAGGAAAAACTAGTTATAAGGACTTAGTTTTTGCGCGAGGTGAGTTTTTTAGTGTTGTTGGAGGTCAAAATGAGTCCCTACGAATTATATTAATGTATTATATGTTCAAATACTGATTTGGGATCACAACAACTTTGCTAGAGTCACTTCGGAGCCAAAATACCCAATTTAGGGATCGATTTAGGCAAACTTGTTATAAGGACTTAGTTTTTGCGCGAGGTGAGCTTCTAAGTGTTGTTGGAGCTCAAAATGAGTCCCTACGAATTATATTAATGTATTATATGTTCAAATACTGATTTGGGATCACAACAACTTTGCTAGAGTCACTTCGGAGCCAAAGTACCATTTTAGGGCTCGATTTAGGCAAACTAGTTATAAGGACTTAGTTTTTGCGCGAGGTGAGTTTTTAAGTGTTGTTGGAGCTCAAAATGAGTCCCTACGAATTATATTAATCTGTTAAATGTTCAAATACTGATTTGGGATCACAACAACTTTGCTAGAGTCACTTCGGAGCCAAAATACCCAATTTAGGGCTCGATTTAGGCAAACTAGTTATAAGGACTTAGTTTTTGCGCGAGGTGAGTTTTTAAGTGTTGTTGGAGCTCAAAATGAGTCCCTAAGACTTATTATAATATATTATATTGAATTACACATTTGGGACCTAAACAACTTCGCTAGATTCACTTCGGAGCCCAAAAACAAATCTAAAGGCTCGATTTAGGCAAAACTAGTTACATAGACTTAGTTTTTGCGCGAAGTGACCTTATAAGGCTTGTTGGAGCTCCAAACGAGTCTCTACGACTTATTATAATATATTAGTTCAAATACTCATTTGGATCAGAATAAGTTTGCTAGAGTAACTTCGGATCCAAAAAACCCGTTTAAAAGGTCGATTTAGGAAAAACTAGTTATAAGGACTTAGTTTTTGCGCGAGGTGAGTTTTTTTAGTGTTGTTGGAGGTCAAAATGAGTCCCTACGAATTATATTAATGTGTTATATGTTCAAATACTGATTTGGGATCACAACAACTTTGCTAGAGTCACTTCGGAGCCAAAATACCCAATTTAGGGATCGATTTAGGCAAACTTGTTATAAGGACTTAGTTTTTGCGCGAGGTGAGCTTCTAAGTGTTGTTGGAGCGCAAAATGAGTCCCTACGAATTATATTAATGTATTATATGTTCAAATACTGATTTGGGATCCCAAAAAATTTGCTAGAGTCACTTCGGAGCCAAAGTACCCATTTTAGGGCTCGATTTAGGCAAACTAGTTATAAGGACTTAGTTTTTGCGCGAGGTGAGTTTTTAAGTGTTGTTGGAGCTCAAAATGAGTCCCTACGAATTATATTAATGTATTATATGTTCAAATACATATTTGGGATCACAACAACTTTGATAGAGTCACTTCGGAGCCAAAATACCCAATTTAGGGATCGATTTAGGCAAACTTGTTATAAGGACTTAGTTTTTGCGCGAGGTGAGCTTCTAAGTGTTGTTGGAGCGCAAAATGAGTCCCTACGAATTATATTAATGTATTATATGTTCAAATACTGATTTGGGATCACAAAAAATTTGCTAGAGTCACTTCGGAGCCAAAGTACCCATTTTAGGGCTCGATTTAGGCAAACTAGTTATAAGGACTTAGTTTTTGCGCGAGGTGAGTTTTTAAGTGTTGTTGGAGCTCAAAATGAGTCCCTACGAATTATATTAATGTATTATATGTTCAAATACTGATTTGGGATCACAACAACTTTGCTAGAGTCACTTCGGAGCCAAAATACCCAATTTAGGGATCGATTTAGGCAAACTTGTTATAAGGACTTAGTTTTTGCGCGAGGTGAGCTTCTAAGTGTTGTTGGAGTGCAAAATGAGTCCCTACGAATTATATTAATGTATTATATGTTCAAATACTGATTTGGGATCACAAAAACTTTGCTAGAGTCACTTCGGAGCCAAAGTACCCATTTTAGGGCTCGATTTAGGCAAACTAGTTATAAGGACTTAGTTTTTGCGCGAGGTGAGTTTTTAAGTGTTGTTGGAGCTCAAAATGAGTCCCTACGAATTATATTAATGTATTATATGTTCAAATACTGATTTGGGATCACAACAACTTTGCTAGATTCACTTCGGAGCAAAAATACACAATTTAGGGCTCGATTTAGGCAAACTAGTTATAAGGACTTAGTTTTTGCGCGAGGTGAGTTTTTAAGTGTTATTGGAGCTCAAAATGAGTCCCTAAGACTTATTATAATATATTATATTAAATTACACATTTGGGACCTAAACAACTTCGCTAGATTAACTTCGGAGCCCAAAAACAAATCTAAAGGCTCGATTTAGGAAAACTAGTTACATAGACTTAGTTTTTGCGCGAAGTGACCTTATAAGGCTTGTTGGAGCTCCAAATGAGTCTCTACGACTTATTATAATATATTATTTGTTCAAATACTCATTTGGGATCAAAATAAGTTTGCTAGAGTAACTTCGGAGCCAAAAAACCCGTTTAAAAGGTCGATTTACGCAAAACTGGTTATAAGGACTTAGTTTTTGCGCGAGGTGAGTTTTTTAGTGTAGTTGGAGGTCAAAATGAGTCCCTACGAATTATATTAATGTGTTATATGTTCAAATACTGATTTGGGATCACAACAACTTTGCTAGAGTCACTTCGGAGCCAAAATACCCAATTTAGGGATCGATTTAGGCAAACTTGTTATGAGGACTTAGTTTTTGCGCGAGGTGAGCTTCTAAGTGTTGTTGGAGCGCAAAATGAGTCCCTACGAATTATATTAATGTATTATATGTTCAAATACTGATTTGGGATCACAAAAAATTTGCTAGAGTCACTTCGGAGCCAAAGTACCCATTTTAGGGCTCGATTTAGGCAAACTAGTTATAAGGACTTAGTTTTTGCGCGAGGTGAGTTTTTAAGTGTTGTTGGAGCTCAAAATGAGTCCCTACGAATTATATTAATGTATTATATGTTCAAATACTGATTTGGGATCACAACAACTTTGCTAGAGTCACTTCGGAGCCAAAATACCCAATTTAGGGATCGATTTAGGCAAACTTGTTATAAGGACTTAGTTTTTGCGCGAGGTGAGCTTCTAAGTGTTGTTGGAGTGCAAAATGAGTCCCTACGAATTATATTAATGTATTATATGTTCAAATACTGATTTGGGATCACAAAAACTTTGCTAGAGTCACTTCGGAGCCAAAGTACCCATTTTAGGGCTCGATTTAGGCAAACTAGTTATAAGGACTTAGTTTTTGCGCGAGGTGAGTTTTTAAGTGTTGTTGGAGCTCAAAATGAGTCCCTACGAATTATATTAATGTATTATATGTTCAAATACTGATTTGGGATCACAACAACTTTGCTAGATTCACTTCGGAGCAAAAATACACAATTTAGGGCTCGATTTAGGCAAACTAGTTATAAGGACTTAGTTTTTGCGCGAGGTGAGTTTTTAAGTGTTATTGGAGCTCAAAATGAGTCCCTAAGACTTATTATAATATATTATATTAAATTACACATTTGGGACCTAAACAACTTCGCTAGATTAACTTCGGAGCCCAAAAACAAATCTAAAGGCTCGATTTAGGAAAACTAGTTACATAGACTTAGTTTTTGCGCGAAGTGACCTTATAAGGCTTGTTGGAGCTCCAAATGAGTCTCTACGACTTATTATAATATATTATTTGTTCAAATACTCATTTGGGATCAAAATAAGTTTGCTAGAGTAACTTCGGAGCCAAAAAACCCGTTTAAAAGGTCGATTTACGCAAAACTGGTTATAAGGACTTAGTTTTTGCGCGAGGTGAGTTTTTTAGTGTAGTTGGAGGTCAAAATGAGTCCCTACGAATTATATTAATGTGTTATATGTTCAAATACTGATTTGGGATCACAACAACTTTGCTAGAGTCACTTCGGAGCCAAAATACCCAATTTAGGGATCGATTTAGGCAAACTTGTTATGAGGACTTAGTTTTTGCGCGAGGTGAGCTTCTAAGTGTTGTTGGAGCGCAAAATGAGTCCCTACGAATTATATTAATGTATTATATGTTCAAATACTGATTTGGGATCACAACAACTTTGCTAGATTCACTTCGGAGCAAAAATACACAATTTAGGGCTCGATTTAGGCAAACTAGTTATAAGGACTTAGTTTTTGCGCGAGGTGAGTTTTTAAGTGTTATTGGAGCTCAAAATGAGTCCCTAAGACTTATTATAATATATTATATTAAATTACACATTTGGGACCTAAACAACTTCGCTAGATTAACTTCGGAGCCCAAAAACAAATCTAAAGGCTCGATTTAGGAAAACTAGTTACATAGACTTAGTTTTTGCGCGAAGTGACCTTATAAGGCTTGTTGGAGCTCCAAATGAGTCTCTACGACTTATTATAATATATTATTTGTTCAAATACTCATTTGGGATCAAAATAAGTTTGCTAGAGTAACTTCGGAGCCAAAAAACCCGTTTAAAAGGTCGATTTACGCAAAACTGGTTATAAGGACTTAGTTTTTGCGCGAGGTGAGTTTTTTAGTGTAGTTGGAGGTCAAAATGAGTCCCTACGAATTATATTAATGTGTTATATGTTCAAATACTGATTTGGGATCACAACAACTTTGCTAGAGTCACTTCGGAGCCAAAATACCCAATTTAGGGATCGATTTAGGCAAACTTGTTATGAGGACTTAGTTTTTGCGCGAGGTGAGCTTCTAAGTGTTGTTGGAGCGCAAAATGAGTCCCTACGAATTATATTAATGTATTATATGTTCAAATACTGATTTGGGATCACAACAACTTTGCTAGAGTCACTTCGGAGCTGAAGTACCCATTTTAGGGCTCGATTTAGGCAAACTAGTTATAAGGACTTAGTTTTTGCGCGAGGTGAGTTTTTAAGTGTTGTTGGAGCTCAAAATGAGTCCCTACGAATTATATTAACGTATTATATGTACAAATACTGATTTGGGATCACAACAACTTTGCTAGAGTCACTTCGGACCCAAAATACACAATTTAGGGCTCGATTTAGGCAAACTAGTTATAAGGACTTAGTTTTTGCGCGAGGTGAGTTTTTAAGTGTTGTTGGAGCTCAAAATGAGTCCCTAAGACTTATTATAATATATTATATTGCATTACACATTTGGGACCTAAACAACTTCGCTAGATTCACTTCGAGCCTAAAAACAAATCTAAAGGCTCGATTTAGGAAAACTAGTTACATAGACTTAGTTTTTGCGCGAAGAGACCTTATAAGGCTTGTTGGAGCTCCAAATGAGTCTCTACGACTTATTATAATATATTATTTGTTCAAATACTCATTTGGGATCAAAATAAGTTTGCTAGAGTAACTTCGGAGCCAAAAAACCCGTTTAAAAGGTCGATTTAGGCAAAACTGATTATAAGGACTTAGTTTTTGCGCGAGGTGAGTTTTTTAGTGTAGTTGGAGGTCAAAATGAGTCCCTACGAATTATATTAATGTGTTATATGTTCAAATACTGATTTGGGATCACAACAACTTTGCTAGAGTCACTTCGGAGCCAAAATACCCAATTTAGGGATCGATTTAGGCAAACTTGTTATAAGGACTTAGTTTTTGCGCGAGGTGAGCTTCTAAGTGTTGTTGGAGCGCAAAATGAGTCCCTACGAATTATATTAATGTATTATATGTTCAAATACTGATTTGGGATCACAACAACTTTGCTAGAGTCACTTCGGAGCCAAAGTACCCATTTTAGGGCTCGATTTAGGCAAACTAGTTATAAGGACTTAGTTTTTGCGCGAGGTGAGTTTTTAAGTGTTGTTGGAGCTCAAAATGAGTCCCTACAAATTATATTAATGTATTATATGTTCAAATACTGATTTGGGATCACAACAACTTTGCTAGAGTCACTTCGGAGCCAAAGTACCCATTTTGGGGCTCGATTTAGGCAAACTAGTTATAAGGACTTAGTTTTTGCGCGAGGTGAGTTTTTTAGTGTTGTTGGAGGTCAAAATGAGTCCTTACGAATTATATTAATGTATTATATGTTCAAATACTGATTTGGGATCACAACAACTTTGCTAGAGTCACTTCGGAGCCAAAGTACCCATTTTAGGGCTCGATTTAGGCAAACTAGTTATAAGGACTTAGTTTTTGCGCGAGGTGAGTTTTTAAGTGTTGTTGGAGCTCAAAATGAGTCCCTACGAATTATATTAATGTATTATATGTTCAAATACTGATTTGGGATCACAACAACTTTGCTAGAGTCACTTCGGAGCCAAAGTACCCATTTTAGGGCTCGATTTAGGCAAACTAGTTATAAGGACTTAGTTTTTGCGAGAGGTGAGTTTTTAAGTGTTGTTGGAGCTCAAAATGAGTCCCTACGAATTATATTAATGTATTATATGTACAAATACTGATTTGGGATCACAACAACTTTGCTAGAGTCACTTCGGACCCAAAATACACAATTTAGGGCTCGATTTAGGCAAACTAGTTATAAGGACTTAGTTTTTGCGCGAGGTGAACTAGAGCGTGTTTTCTGTTATACAGAGCAATAGATCGGGTTGGCTTCTTTGCATTCACTCGCGGAGTTCTAGTTCTAGTTAGATTCGCATCTCTCAATCAAATGACATGCTAAAATAAATTCTCTCACCAACCAAGCGGATTTGGCTAAACAAAGGACTTGGTGATTAGTAGCTGGTTCAACAAGAGGAATTTGATCTTATTGGCTTGCTTATTCAACTCGTTTGAGTAAACCCTGTCTTTTTTTCATAAATGCCTCTTCCCTTTCATCCATTACCGTTAGCGCAATAGGCTGCTCGCGGAATCAGGACCTGCAAGACGGAGAACAAGCGTAGATTTTTTTAAAAAATTATTTTCCCTATTCCGATACTGAATGGTAATATTCCTAATTACTACTATAAGTCATTCATTGGAAGCTTCTGCCCTCGATACCTTTCCAAAAGGAACCTGGATTTGATGTGGCTAAAGCCTCAGATGGAAGAGTGACTTTCGCTCCTTCCGAGACTGGAACTATTCCTTTCACTCGTCTCACATTTGTTCGAGTTGCTTCGCTCCTAGATGAACTGTTGATTTGCTCTCGGAGCCTCTCCTAGTTGAATTTATGGCTACTGTAGATGGAAAGGGATACTATTATTGCTCTTGGAAGGGCGCTTAATTGGAAGGGGAATCCGATACTGCAACTACTATAGGAGTCGAAACTCTTGACTTTGAATAAGCTTCTCATTTATTTACAACGGAAAGGTATACAAAGTCAACAGATCTCAATGAATATAAAATAGGATTTATGGCTACACAAACCGTTGAGGGTTGTTCTAGATCTGGTTCAGAACTATTGTAGGGGATTTATTAGAACCGTTGAATTCAGAATATGGTAAAGTAGCTCCTGGGTGGGGAACTACTCCGGGTATTGCAATGGCTCTATTTGCGATATTCCTATCTATTATTTTGGAGATTTATAATTCGGATGGAATTTCAATGAATTAGATTCACAAGAACTATTAACTAGCTTTTCAAGACAACGTGAAGCACGTAGATCTCTGATTTTTATCCCGGACCGTTAAATTTCTTTGTTTCTGTATTTCCGGAATATGAGTGTGTGACTTGTTATAATTGATCCTATGGATAGTACAACGAATAGGTCTGTCATCTTGCTAGAGATGGTTTTATTTCGTCGGATATTCTCATTCTATGCTCGTATCTGAAGCACGGAATATATGAAATAGATTACAAAGTATTAGAACTATGATTCATACTTAATATTCAGACCTCGTGGCCGGACTTTCAATTTTTTTATTTCTAATCGTCATCTCGAGACGGGTGAGGGGCGTATGTGAAGCTGACTTTATCCTATTCCTGAGAATAAGGGCGAAGGGAAAAGGATAGGCTATAAAAGAGTCCCATCCCAATCTCAAGAAACCTCTTCCCCTCACTCTATTAGCTAGTTGGTAGTCTGAACCTGCACAACGGGAAAGAACCGATCTGTAACGGAAGCAAGCGATCCTGCCAGCACACCTGAAGGTAAGGGAGGACGAGGACTGAGAGGCTTTCCCCGAGCAAAGAAGGTGAAAGGGGCTTCAACTGAGTCTGAATGTCAGCGTCTTCCGGAGAGTTTATACGAACCAGAAAGATCTTCTCGAGCTTTTAACCAGCGAAATAGGACATTTAACATACCACTGTAATTTTGAAAAAAAAGATATTAATAACACGGGAAGAGAAGCTCCCATAAGGAAATATTCTATTGTTAGAATCTTACTATCCCCGTAAGGTAGTTAGACCTCCTAGGACGACTATATGGTAGAAGCACTACAACTTTCAACACTCGATCATCTAACAAATCCGACTTTGTATTTCAACATCAATAGGGATCATTTTAGCAAGGTTAATCATGGAGGACCGGGAATCCATGGCCGAGCTATTTGAAAAACTCCCTACTGGTAAAGAGAAAGATAGAGGTAGGCTCACTTCGGTTATTGTGGGAGGTGGAAAAAGAAGACGCTTTGTCATAATACTACGTAAAACATTCTAAAACCCTACCATGACTGGGCTATGTTGGTTTTACGCAAGATACCTCAGGATGGTACCTTCAATCCCCTTGATATACGTTAAAGATGATGGAGACGTGTCTAGCTACGTCAGCTACAGACCGTTTTCCTCTCAAATGTTATTTCACGTGATGGAGGCTATGTTTGGAGAAGAGGTGGCGTCCTGTTGTTGCTGGTCCGTCCCGATTTGATATCGGTCCGCCTTTAACCATAAAATAGCTCACAAATGCGAGAGAGGTTGTGAGACTTATGAAGAGATCGGGACCCCACTGCGACTTATTTGTCTCAGTCTTCAGTCTGTCTCCAGCATTTTTATGCTGACAGCGCCCCCGGCTCTGTGATGTCTCCGTATGTTTCACTAACCGGATCCGGGATCCCTCGAATAATACCTAGTTTTCATCGTAAGGTGTTACTCTAGAGAAGGATAGAGAAAGGGCGGATAGGATAGTGAAGCTTAACATGTCTTGGTTTACAGCTGGCAGATTGATTAAAGTGGCTAAAAGGCCATCTAAATCACTGTTCAGTAGTATTATAAGCTGACTACTTGTTCTTCGAAGTCAATGAAAATTAAATTTTAGCTTTCAAAACTCCAATCCATTGTCCAGGTTTCTCAATTTATTGTTTGGTTGGAAGGAAAATCTACTTGTAGTTTATCTATCTTTTTTCCGGCGAGCTGTCTTTATTTATGAATAGGGAGGGAACTTCCAGCGCAAACAGTACAAAGGTAAGGGGAAGAATTCATTTATTTTCTTTTCTTTTTCTTTCCGAATTCAAAGGATTCCAATTTTCTCTTTTTTTTACGGCATCTGAAAGAAGAGGTGATTCACTCAAATAACTCCCTTTAAAGGGCCAATTCCTCAAACCTGGAAACAGAAACTAATGGACCTTCTTTCATAGTTGCATCCTTCAAACCATCAAAGCTAGATTACCTAAGAAGTGAACTATAGCCTCCTTACAGTCGAGCTAATTCTTCCCCTTTCTTTCTATTCCATCTTACTGGCAGAGCATCATAGTCAGCCTTTGGTTATTACAGGAGAACGTGCCCATCCATGCAAAGAGGATACCGACCCCTGTGGATCAACCGGCGCCTTGAGACCCCTATGTGCGAAGCATCCATCAAGATCGTAGCTAAGAGAGATGCTCCCCGGCACTAATCAAGCTCGGTCGATGTTGCCCTTTCCTCAGTCTGTTTGAGGATGAGGAAAGGAAAAAGCATTACACCCCGATCGATACCGAAATGGTGAAATAACTCAAGCCCCATCCCCTCGATATCTTTACCGACTGAAGGCAATGGCCCTTAAGATAACCGAATGGTTATACAACTGCAAGCACATGAACTCGCTCTCATAGACAGACATTGAAATCGAAAAACCTGGGATTTTTGGCATAACTCCTAATCCGCTTTTTCTCATTTCCTTCGAAACCTCAACTCTAGGCTAAGGAGAACGAGAGGCATCAGATTGCTTCTTCCTTCTTGAGGGACAGTATAACAGGGAAGCACCGCTTTTAGGGGAATGCTATTGGTCTGCTTTCGATGTGGTCAATTCCTAGCTTTCTGGTCTCCTTTTAAGAAACAGTGGTGTGGTCCGGAAGGAACTTCAGTGTGAGCGAGGTGTCGCCATTGGCATCTTGATCTTTAGGTGGTAGCCTTATTTTAATTGTGATACATGTCGGTATGTTTTATTGGATGAAACCATTCACTCAGCTAAGGAGTTAGCCTAATTAGCGGGAAGGACTTTTTGGTCAGTCAAAGCTGTCAGTTCCTTTTATTGGGCTGAAAAGGTGCTGGTTCTCTTCCAATCCGATCACAGCATTCGGAAAGATATGTGTGTGGAACAGAGCCCCTATAGGCATAAAGGTTCTGGCTGGTCAGGCGGATAATGAGTCGCCAATCCACATTGGATCGATTGCTACTTTCGGAGAATTGAAAAAGGGTGTTGCTTCGATAACAAGTACACAGGGATTACATGACTTTGATAGGTGCCGAGAATAAGGAACCACTTTCTATCAGATTAAGAAAGAGCTTTCGAGAAAGCATTCCTCCTTGCAGCTACAGCCGTATCCTATTCGTTAACTGGATCTCCTACCTCCACTTTTAGGGAAGGTTGGTTAGCTCTATCGAACGAGGTTATCAAAGTTTGAATAGAATTCTCTTATTAGTTTTCAATTCGTAGCGTCAAGCGTCGATACTGACTTCAAGGAGACATCATAGATGGAACGAAAGAAGCGAGGTTTCTATTTGCGTAGCGGTTCAAAATGTTGATTGGGGGAAAGATCTATGTGGGGAAGTCAATTCATTAGTTGCTCTAGGAGCAGAAATAGCAGTGGAATCAGTCTCGAAATCGAAGAATGAAACTCCTGTGTTTGTGTACATTTTGCTGCTATATGAGAAGGATTTATTGAAATTCTCATGCTCCCGTATGAGTGAAAAAGGCATGTATAGATTTTGCTGCTATATGAGAAGGATTTATTGAAATTGGAATCCCCCGCTATGAGTGAAATTTCAAGTTACGCAAAAATTACGCTGTTTTGGAAACTTTTTCAATTTTAATTAATTCCTTCGGACCCTTACTGAAAGCGAGTAGTTGAAGTGTCGCTTTAAGGAGTGATTCCGAGTTCCTTGAGATAGCCTTCGTAGTACAGTCTTCTTCCATAGCAAACAGCCAGTAAGAACTTTACGATGTTTATGAGATAGATGTATGAAGGTTCACGCTTTGTAGTAGTCACAGGAGTAGAATCAAAGCAAGAGCTAGGGAAGTGCTTCTTTGAAGGTTTCGTAGAAGAATCCAGGTATGGAGTAGTTGTACTACGCCAAGACTCAAGTGACAGCTTTGCACGCCACCACTCTTTTATGTGAGCTGGGGACTGTAGAAGCTCGTGGAATGCTTTCTGCTAAGATCACACGGTAAAGGCTCTCTCTTACCCTCAGATGTTCTATGGTACGAAGTAGTAGAAGAGATATCGAAGGTAAAGACAACACTTAACCTACCGTGGAATACCAAAATACCAGATAGAACCTACTACCAGTAATAAGGAGAATGATAGATGGGAGTTCCTGTCGCTTCTCAGTAAAGGTTGTAGTAGGAGTCGAAACTCTTGCCTTTGATTGAATAGCTGTTGTATCAGCTTCCCTTTCGGAATCCGAGACAGCTAATTGCTACTTCGGCGCCAGGAGATGCCGTTGAGGATGGGGATTCTGCCCCCGTTTATGAGAACGATTCTTACTTTGATGAGGGGCTTCCCTTTCTTCTTTCTTTGCCGATACTATAGATTTTACAGGTCTTGGTTCATCGCTAAGTGGAGGTAGGTTCCGATTCTTATTCCACCGCAAATGAGACTGGAGATGGTAGGCTTTTCACCTGTTCGTGGAACTAGATCTACTTCTACTTCCGAGACTGCTTCTCTTCCTTCCCATGGAAAGGGATACTACTAGAGCAAGATAACCTACTTCTACTATGGCATTTGGCCTCTTGCCTGTTGATTAAGAACCCTCTGACTGGAGATTCCCTTTCTCTTGGCTTGGGGTGAGATGGAAAGGAAAGGCATAGATGGTAGGATAAGATTTCCCGGTCGCTAAGTGGAGGTTCTGCTTCGGCGCCTCTTGTTTTATTACCAGTCCTTTCTACTAAAACTCTGGACTTTGACGGTGCTAGACCATGTCCCGGCCCTCTACTAAGCAAGGAATCGGCTACTAAACCCTCTGTTGATGAGGGAACTATTGAATCTTCCCTTTCGGCTATTGATATTGAAGTTCTTCCTATAAGAGATAAGCGGGATTCTTAATCCGAGAGAGGAATCTAAAGACTATCCTTCTAGGCGAGTTAGAATGTAGTATAAAATCATTGTATTAGGGGATATATCCATAGTCCTTACCATATGAGGAGAGGGATGTTAGAGTTGACTTCTGATGGCACACCTTGCGTTTAACCTTCTACTGTTCACTTTGAATACCCAGTCATTTCCATACCTTTCTCATACCAGAACTGCTAGTAGAACTCTATCATTTACTGCTCTTGCAATGGCATAATTATAAGTTATTTCACTCCCTCGAAACCTTCCTTTTAGGATTCCTCTTCATATTCTACTTCCTATCTAGTTGCAAATTCCACTGCTTGAAATAGCGTAATGTGATGGATCTTTCTTTCCAGAGTAGCTGGCAATAAAGCCTTACCAGAAATTACATAAGTAGTAGGGAGGGACAATCGATGTAGGTAGTTGAAGATGCCCTTGATGAGGGATGAATTTACGATACTATATCACCTGGAGTTGGAACTCTTGACTTTGAATATTACGATCGAGCATTACTTTTCTTTGAAGTTCTTAGCGATACAGCTAATTCCGAGACTTTTGACCTTTCTGTTGAGGGTTTCGATTCCTATTCCGATGTCAAGGGTTCAGCTTGGGAATTGACCTGTCTTTCTCATCTCGATCCGGGAACTATAAATCTTGAATTGACTTCCCTTTCTGCCGTTTAACCGGAAACTGTTGACTTTGAATTTCCCGGCAAAATATTTAGAATATATGCTCTTGAAGTGAGTTTTCATCAAAGAACACACTTCCTGCACTGAATCCATATCCCTAACAGGGGTTGTGATCGACTCAAAAGTTGACTTGCTTACTGGATTAGCAAGTTCAATAATCCGAGCCAATCCAAACCATGATAGGTAGAGCTTGACTAAATAGTCAGCTCGATCATCTCGACACCGAATACAATGTCGATGATGGACGGGAATCAGTCGTGGTATCCCCGATTTAGTCAATGATACTGAAACGGACATTGTCTCTTTCTGAATTGGATTATCAGCATAGTACTGCTGCAAAGCAACATCACACTGCTTCAAATACAAGGCAGTGAAGAGTAATCCAGACTTCCGTTTCATTAAAAGCACCTTTCTCACAAAGTGAGTAAGAGCTAAACCTACTTCCACGGTGAGGTGACCAGTGACGATTAAAGGAACTCGACTAAGAAGTCCCTTTATCCGTATGGATTCTTTCCCATCGACAGGACCTTTCACAGGGACCAGGAACAAGGACCCGGACGAATAGGGGGCAACTACTCTTTCTAAAGGAAGGGAATCGAAGGTGCTCTTTTTACCTGCAACTGCTACTGACATTGGCCAGTACTTCTCTTGTTAGGCTAGCTAGTAAGTAACGTAGTTGGTAAGGCTAGTAGTTTACAACTGTAAATTAAGATATAACTAACACTATATAATAAACTCTTTCTAGTCGTAATAGTAGTAATATCAAGTAAATAGGTTTAGTAGCACTAGTAATATCTAATAGCAGCCTATAGCTTCCCGTGTGTTAGGCAAAAAGCCTCTTTATAAGAGGAGATCCGCATGCCTATTACTAAGGACGGGTAGCTAAGCCGCTTGGGATCACTTCGAGGATGCCTCCCCTCTGGCTTCCCGCAGATAAGATCGTCTTCCTTGGTCGCACCCTAGCCACAGAATGCCCGATTGAGTTCGCCAGGGACATCCTCATTCGAACTTCCAGGGATCAAGACAGAGATCGCCCTCACTTTTCCCCAGGTAGGTTGACTCTTCCATAGGTTTGTCCCGAAGGAATGAAAGAAGAAATAGGGTGACTTTAAAGGTATATAGTATTTTCAACCTTCCTTCCACTTGCTTGACTTCGATGTGAATGGCATGTGTGAAGCGTAGATGGTTTGATAAAGTCGTAACGGGAGAAAAGTCTCGCAAGAAGAAAGAACTGGGAATTCTCCCTCATCAGTGTACGGATTGGACTACGAACCTACATATTCAACGGGAGCTCTTGCTCTAATAGCACGATCGGACAACGATTCTCCAAAAGAAAGGGAATCTCCCTCCAATGAGATAGCAGGTCAACTAAATGAAAGAGTAGATCCTCGCTGGAGCAAAAGTCACTCTTATTCCGGGTTAGAGTTATTAGCAGGCAAAAATCTTTTCATAAAATGGTACTAAAAATAGCAAGAAGAAAGTCAATTTCATCACCTCTTCTGCAACTACAACTGAAACAACTTCTACAACTGCAACTCCAACAGAACAGCTACAGTAACTGCTACGGCTACGGCTACAGCATCTACTACAGCTACTACAACTCCATCTGCAACTACAACTGAAACAACTACTGCTATTGCAACTACTAAAGAAACTGTTACTACAACTGTTACAGCTACTACAACTCCATCTGCTACGGCTACGGCTACAGAAACGACTACAACTTTAGCAACGACTACTACTGCCTCTACAACGGCTACGGCTACTACAGCTACAACAACAACAAGAATACGAACTCCCTAATTCATAACTCTATGGCTACAGTATTGGCTATTGGAAAGTGGGATACGAGGGGAAGAACAGAGATGGTGGTTGGTGCTTCGTTTGATAATATCGTAGATGATAGTGGCTTTCTATTTAATTGGTCTTATCTTTCATAAAGTGAGGAAAGACGCGGAGTAGAGCAGCTTGGCCAGCCCGCGAGCCTCATAACCTCGAGGTCGCAGGTTCAAATCCTGTCTTCGCTACAGGGTGGGAGTGTTAGTACCGGCTTTCATAGCGGCGGATACAAGAAATTCACCTATCAATCATTCTCAATTGTACATCTCTCTCGGAATTGAAATTGGGAGAGTTAAGGCCTCTCGAACCCGAAAAGGTTCAGACTATGGCCGAAGCTTTACATGCGGAAAGCAACAAAGGATTTGACCCCTTCTTCCCATCGCATCCGAATTCTCGTTCCCATTTTCCTTTTCTTATCCTTTTCCCTTATTTCTTATCTAATTTGTATTCTTGTTGGGTTGGACCCCTCCCTTTTTCCTTTTCAAGGCTATATGCGCCTTGGGAAA